>BMAO01031045.1:119933-135895 GCA_019973975.1 Trichonephila clavata
CAATTCTCAAAGAACACATATTTTTCAAATTTTAACACTTAAAGCATTTTAAATGTTGATACACTGCGAGAAACGATCTTCAAAACTGAGAGCAAACAGCTCACTTTTGAGTACTTCACATTCTCAAAATAGCTCCGATGCACGCTTACTCAAATCTGAGAATCGGATATTCTCATATCGAGACACAAGTACATTCTCATTTTTGAACCTGTTACGGGATCAAATTTTTGAGAATGAAAGATCGATATGAGTATATAATGCACTCATATTTGAATCTGTTAATGTATCAAATATGAGTTAAAACAATAAAATGAGTATGAATAGCATTTATTTTCGGTACTGTTGATCTAATATGAATTTTTAACAGAAAAATATTTATTAACCCAAATCTTAAGGGATTTAAAAATGTGATACCTGAGTTGTAAATTTTCACTTTCTACATCTTACGTATTATTTTATTTTCATTTGATGAAATTTTTACACTTAACTTCGAAATCAAAATTCATTTTACATTTATTGTGTGTAACAAAAAGGTACTCGCATATTATCGCGAAAGTGCCTAAGTTAAAGATAACTCGCCAAATTGGCAGTAACGATTTCGCATGTGTCCTACGCGCTGAATTAGCAACCATGTACTTCGTTTTATATAATGTCGCCAATACGGTGGCGACAATACGCAAGTATCAACAAAAATATTACTTTTCGAGGAAAAAAAATGCAACTATTATTTGATCACAAACTGCATGTCTTCGAACTTTTACCGCAAATATAAATCTTTGAAAACTGCAAAAATGAATTCGATGTAATAGTTAAACAAATGTGTATGCATTTTGAACTAGTTCCAGAAGCAATTTGATTCATTATTTATATTTATGTTTCTCTAGAAGCATTATATTGTTTCCTTAAAATCATATACAAGCAGAAAATTAACTTTTATTTAAAAAAATTCAGCCCTTCAATAATAAGTTATTAGAAATATCTAGGAAACATTATGATAAATAACAGATTTTTCTAAGTAAAAATTTCAAAACAATGCCAGAAATAAATAGCTTTTTTACATATTATGTAACCTGAAGAAAAAAACCTTTTGACTAAACTAACACTCATTAGGCCCAGGTGTGTAAGTACTCTTTATATCAATTGTTTTGTTTAAATAGAAACATCTATCCACATGGAAATAAAGAAAATGCATTGCTATATTAAAAATTAAGATCGTTTTTTGTTAAATCAACTGATTTTACACTCTCCTATCACCAAAGAAAACAAATATTATAGTTTTTAAGTTAATGGTTTTTTTAAAATTAAAATACTTAAAAATTTCAGTCCTTAGAAGAATGTAAAAACAACTAAAACAGTAGATTTTTGCATTAAAAAACATTTAAAATAAACAAGTTTTTAACCAACTGGAAAGAGTTTTTAGAGAAGTTTTCTGCACCCATTTAAAAGAAAAAATAACATCCCAAGGAGCAACAGAATCATAATCTAGCCATTTTTCTACTTTATACAGCATTTTATTTTCAATTATTCACTGTTAACAAGAAAAATAAAACAAACCAAAATCATATTGTTGAAATATTTATTCTGGAAATTGTACACATACATATATACATAAAAAATAAACAAGAATATAAGTGAAATTTGTGAAATTTTTTTTTATAAACACTATCTAATCCATATTATAGTCAACTCCATCCTTATTTGTGCAGAACAGATTATGTTTTAGTGTAATATATATTGAATTATTATTGTAAATATAGGAAAGTGTGTAAAAGTACATAAATAAACAACTTTTTAATTTTTTTTATCAAATCATGTCTTTGAGTTACAAAATGTGAGTGAAAATGCCTTTCAAACAGTGTTGTTTCAAATAAATTACATGTTAGGATATGAGAGTCATCTAAATTATTAACTGCAGAATTTATAGATAGCTGGTTCTGAAAGGAATTTTGAAAGTTTTCTCATTAGAGTAAAATTTTTACAAAGGTTGTTCATAATTATATAGTTTTCGAAATGACTATCTACAAAATTTAGCATAACACATGTAGTGATATGATATACCTGTATGAGTATTTAGAACATAAGGACAAAGGCTACAATGTGAAACCAATGGTCTTTGGCAGAAAGTGCAAAATGTATGAAATTCATAGATTAATTTTATCCATAAAATATGTATAAAAAAAATTCAGAGCTATATCAAAATTTAAAACAAATTATGAGTGGAAACATTAAAAATCAAAATTTGTACTAACAAGCAGAAATGAAATTAGTGCAAATTAAAAATAAAGCATTTATAATTTAGAAACAAGATAAAAGATTTAAAAAATACAATTTTTATAAATATTGCACGTCTACCTGAATTTCACATTTATAAAAACAACAGTTAAAAAAATACCACACATTGGAACAATATATACAGGAACTAATTTGCTATCAGTACACTACACATTAAACATCTTTTAGAAGTGGTTTTGAAATCGCTGCAAAAATTTTGGCATCCAATAGTATTCAATCAATGATGATGGTCTCCCACTAAGAACTCAACACGACAATAATTTAAAAGAATGGCTTATTCCTGGCAAAAAAGGAATTACATTAAGAAGCAAAAACATAAGTACTTTTTTTTATAGAAAACCAATTAGAAAAATATGAATGCCAGGATTTAAAGAAATAGAACAAAAGGTATTTAGAAATGCCAAGAAAAAAGCAGAAAAAAATAAAATTGAAACTGGAAAAATAATAACTGCATATAAAAGAGTGGGGTGCTCAATATCAATTGTTATAATTTCTTACTAGTTCTATTCCAAAATGCAGAGTTAGTGTAAAAATGTAGTACAGAGGACCCCACGCCTTTACCACGATGACATTAATTTTCTAGTTAATCATTTTATTCTTATATTAAGATTTATTTCTTACTTTTTAGTTTGATAAAAAAGCATGTTTCTTAAAACTATAATTTAAATTAATTGTGCTTCAAATACGTCAGACTGAACAAATTACGTATTATCACAACAAATGCCAAATCTAATAATAACACACCAAGTTGGCAACCCTGATTGGTAATTGCGTCTTATTGCAACCTATTAGCGATATTATATGAAATGAAGCACCTGGCAGCCAATTCAGTGTGTACCACACATAGGAAATCGGGGTGGCCAACTCAGCGAGTTATTTAGAGTCAGCGATTGTCGCAAAAATACACAAGTACCCTCCGAGTTCCTGTGTGTTGAACGTGCTGAATTGGCAAACAGGTGCTTTGTTTCATATAATGTCACCAATTGGTTGTGATAATACGTAAGTATATACCAAGATTTATGTTTTTTCACTTGTGTACAACATACCTGCATACAGGAGTTTTTGTACCCAAGCTGTATTAATTTTTGGTACTTTCATAATATTGCAACCATATTGGTGAAATTATATGTAATACAACACATGGTAGTCAATCTGGCGCATACGACACATGCAAAATCAGGGTCACCAACTTGGCACGTTATCTTGAACATTGGCATTGTTGTGGTAATATGTATCGTAAAATCTGGTGTATGGTGCACACTTTTAACACAAAAAATAAGATTGAATTTTATGCGTGCACGTTATATACCAGGTATAAAAATAAGAGCTTTAAAAAATGTGAGCACAGGAAAAAAAATTAGATTTCTACATAGATCAAAATAATGGTTATTTAAAAGAAATGGCATTCCTTATGAACTTAAAGGGTTGCACTTCTAGATGTATACTATTTTTTACTAAAGCTTAGAATAAATGACTTTCAAACTTTAAGAGCATGACTCGCATACATCTCAGGTTTCTTCATGAAAATGGGGGTGCACATTTTCAGCAAATAAACATAAAAATTAAAAATTGCTACTTGAAAGTATAAGTGCATGTAATACGATGGTATACATGATATGCCAGATTTTATGGTAAAAACATAATTTTTCTCTATCTTTCTTTAATGAGTAAAAGCATAAAATATATTTATATTGGGTTAAATATAAAGAATCTGATATATATACTTCATTTATTTTCATCCAAATAAACAAAACACTATAGTCACAATAAAGGAACCATAAAATAAATGTAATGAAATAATTTTCCATAAGTTTACCAATAAGCTAGAAAAGTTCTTTAAAATCTACAAGAAATTAGTCTCTTAAAAAGATTACTAATTGAAAACAAAAATTTATTTTGTAGGCTTGCGTTTTTCAAGACATGCAAGCTATTTTAAAGTTCAATATGAAAATAAAACTATTCCAATGTAGCAAAGGAATACTTAAATTATTATTTGCCTATAAGCAAGTGCCCAAAAAATCAACAATGTGACTTATTATGAATCAAGTAAATTTCATTAAGATATGTGACTACCCAAAATTCGCAGTTTTGGTGAAAATTTTCAAAAATTACTTTTGTGTTTTTATTTTAAAGACTATACATTTAAGATTCCAAAAACACTCTATTTTTGTTTCTATGATATCTAGAAGCAAAGTTATAGCATAATTAGTAAACTGGAATTGGAGTTAACAAAACCAGATGCTGATCCCTACACAAAATATTTTTAAGATATTGAATTTAATTTTTCAGAACATGTATTATTTAGTTCTATCTGTGTTATGAATCAAACTCTAATCTCTGTGTATATACAGTGAACCCAAAAAGTGTTCGTACACTTGCAATTTCCTATAAAATTTATTGTTTCCGACTAATAAAAATTAATATTTTGGAATTGTAATTTTTTTTTATCTGTAACTTGTTCTTGGTGGAATGACATAATTATTTTTTTAAAAATTGTATAACTATTATTTTTAAAAATTCATAATCAAAAAGCTCCTGAAAAATTACGCCATTAAAGTCTTAGAACACTTAACAAAAATCTCAACATAGCTTTAAATATTGTATTTCTTTCTTAATTTAGAACTTAGTAGGATATCTTTTAGTGTCCACAACAACTTTTGGACATCTTGATATAGATTTATTGAGTTTTTGTAATTTCTGCATTGATTTTCCTCCATGCTTCTGTGATTATTGTTTTTACTTCCCATTATGTGTTTATATGTCATGTTTTCTTTTTATTTTAAATCTAGTTCTCCCCAAATATGCTCTGCTGGGCTAAATAAATTGATTGAGGACGTGTTTTCAAACTTTTGGGTACAGTTATAGAGACACCAGCAGTGTACATTGAGAGCAGTTCGCTTGGCGTCATTATCCTGTTAAAAAATGAAGTCGTCTGAAATATCCAAATTTTGAGAGGATAATTTAAAATTTCTCTTTAAAATATTTAAATAGAGCTCATGATTCTCAATACCATCAAAAAATACCAAATTACCTAATTCCTGAAGCCTATTTACACCCCCCTCCCCCGCAAGAACACCTCTGTGTTGAATCATGGAGGTGGAGGAGCTCTTGTTCCACATAAATTCACTGGATTAAATGCCTCATTTTTTCCTTTAAAACTATTATATGCCCATCAGAACCAAAAATGTTGAATTTTCTGTCATCCCAATCACTTTCCTGTCAATTTTGAATTTTCTGAAACTTAAGTCACAAGAATCTAGTTGGATGAATGAACCATGGAAGTGGAAGTGTTCTTGCGTGGGGGCGTAAATCAGCCACAGAATTAGGTAATTTTTGATGGTATTGAGAATCATGAGCTCTAGTCAAATATTTTAAAGAGAAATTTTAAATTGTCTGTCCAAAATTTGATATTGAACACGACTTCATATTTTAACAGGATAATGAAGCCAAGCGTACTGCTCTCAATGTACACCGCTGGTGTCTTTATAACTGGCCCAAAATTTTGTGAAAACACCTCCTCAATCAATTTATTTAGCCCAGCAGAGCATATTTGGGGAGAACTAGATTTAAAATAAAAAAACATGACATAAACACATAATGGGAAGTAAAAATAATAATCACAGAAGCATGGAGGTAAATCGATGCAGAAATTACAAAAACTCATTAAATCTATATCAAGATGTCCAAAAGTTGTTGTGGACACTAAAAGATATCCTATTAAGTTCTAAATTAAGAAAGAAATACAATATTTAAAGCTATGTTGAGATTTTTGTTAAGTGTTCTAAGACTTTAGTGGCGTAATTTTTCAGGAGCTTTTTGATTATTAATTTTTAAAAATAATAGTTATGCTATTTTTAAAAAAATAATTATGTCATTCCATTAAGAACAAGTTGCAGATATCATAAAAAAATTACAATTTCTATACATTAACTTTTATTAGTCGAAATCATTAAATTTTATAGGAAACTGCAAGTGTACGAACACTTTTGAGGTTCACTGTATTTATGTACTTCATTGCATTTAAATGTAAAAAATATCATTAATTTTTTAAAAAATCGAGTTTTTGCATAAAATTTGGCATATTTAAAAAACTTTTAAAAGTAATACATATCTTTTAATTCCTAATATATAAAGATGTTCCATTATTTATGTACTGTATAAATATTATTTGAATACATTCATTAGAATTTTGTGTAAAAGATCCTAATTGCAATTTTTCATGAAAATTTTACTAAACTCGACAATTTTTATAATCTATAAAACTCTCCAGAAAACAGCAAAAGGGTTGAAAATTAGTTAAACATGAAGCTTAAGAGTTTGAGCTATAATTATGGTGAGTTTAAGAAATGTACAACTAGTAGAACATTTTTCATATTGTATTTAAATCTTTAAAAGCATTGTCTGAGAAACTATGTTTTTTGGCTTCACGGTAAAGTTCACAAATGGATTTCTTTTTAAGACATTGAATTAACATTTTAAGAAAACTTTTATTTTATTTTATTTGTATTATAGACTATAATCTCTGTGTATGTATATATGCATTTTATTGCACATACAATTTGTGAGAAAAAATATGCTTTTTTTTTTAAAAAATTGACAAATTTCAAAAAAATAATGTAACTCTTATCGCTCTAGGCACAGATAATGATGTTATTTGTGTGCAGTTTTAATATTATTTGAATATATTAATTAGAATTTTCAATACAAGGTTTACTGTAACTGCAATTTTTAACTAAAAATTCCCAATCTATCCAAAATAATTTAAAATTTTGTGGAATTGTATTTTAATTCCTGACTCAAGTGTAGTATAGGGGAGAGGGCCCTTTCGATTTTTATATAGATATTATTGGTGAGATAACGAATTCATTCTGGCTTCGGGAAACCTATCGCTAAGTGAAGTAGCTTGGCGATCGATTTTGGTCACCAAAAAAATTTGACATCGCCAAGTATCTATACTACACTTGAACCGTAATTCCTAGTTCTATGCACACCCTTTTTAAAGAAAAAAGTGTTTTTTTAGTTGAAAATTTGTTTCAATAAAATGCTCCGAAGGTAGCCACATACCTAAAATTTAAGTAATCCAAAGATTTTTTTCACATTTTTTCGCTAAATTCCTATAAAAGCCTTACAAAATCAAAACAATCTAGTACTCATGTGTTCGTCCGCGGGTAGCGTGGTAGAAACGAAAAATAGTTCGGAAGATTTATGAGAACTAAATTTGTTGTTGAACCCCAATCTTTAAAATATGTAGCCAGTATATTAAAAAAACTTTTTTAATCCTGAATATCTTTTTAATTTGTTTGATAGTGTTAATTAACCATTTTTTGAAATTTTGAGTACATGTAATGTCTCATATTTGTAAAGGCATGTGTTCAAATCTGATATAAACAAACTCATTTCAAATTGAGCATGTCCATGTAGTCATTTTTGAGTATTTCTTTTTTCTCCGTGTTGATTGTTTCCAGAAGCAGTTTCTCTTTCTCTAGTATCACACCTTAATATATATATTATATTGTACTGAAAGAGAAAAATTCATTACAAGAATCGTTAACCTGAAATAAAAACTTTTTAATAATGAACGCAAGACTTTCATCTATCGACCATTTTGATTTCGAGAAAGTAATGTTAATCCTAATGGAAATTCTCCTTTCCGTCTGAAACCTAGAACAGAGCATCGATTTGAATGCAATAAAGCGCATCCGAAAGACCAAAAGGATGAAAAAAAGGGCGGTCCCTTGAAATTACACATTTCCCCACCGATTTCAGAAAGTATGTTTACGTGATTTATCTGCAGGTTTCCAAATACAGAGAAAATCACATAACACGAAACTAAAGGGACTTCGTGTTAAAAAATATTTAAAAAAAAGAAATATATATATGTTTAACAAAATTAAGTTTTTATTCTTTACATAGCATACTTTTGCTTACATAGCATATATGCATACTTTTAATAAAAATCAATGAAACAAAAACATTCATTAAAACTTAAAGAAATCTAATGCAAAATTTTCAAATTTTTTTGGGGGAAAAATACATTTATTTAGTTTTTGGAAAATAATTTGATATTTCTCTTTTTTAGCATCAAATTGTCAACAAATTTTTCGATATCACCCGTTTTATTATTCATTTCACCATCGACATGCGCAGATGCAGCGGGTCTAAATAACTGCGCATACGTTCCTCATTTCGGGTGATGTCGGAACAGGAGTTGCATTAATCATTCAGTTCGTCGGAATTTACATCAATAATATTTTTTGAACTTTGAACAAACTTCAAAATGTTTTAGCCTACCATAATTAGGACTGTACACACATTATCATCATCAACTGCGATCAATTCTTCCGATAATACAATGGGACAGTCCAGTCCGGCTGGTATTTTGTTCATTCCTAGAGAAAAAAAAAATCTTTTCGTGTTAAGCAATTTTCGTTTCGTGCTAAGAGAAGAATGCATGAAAATACATAGTAGTGCGTTGCGTGGGCGTTGTATTATTTCGTGTTAAACGATATTTCCTCTTAAGCGTTTTAACGTTAAATATATTTTTACTCCTATTTCGGAAAATAAATACAATTCCAGAGAAACCTTCACCATTTTTTGCTCCTTCGAATGGATTTTATTGAATTCAAATCAATGCTCTGTTCCAAGTTCCAGGAGAAAAGGAGAATTTCCATTAGGACTAACATTACGTTCGAGAATTCAAAATGGCTGATACACCAAAGCCTTAACCGAAAATTTTGAATGCGAGTGAGCGTTTATTAAAGTCGCATTATAAAACAACGATGACAATTGGTTATTGAACCTCGCTCAAGTGACGAGGACAACACCTAAACTGGCACCTCCTTTACCTAACTTCCCCACTACCCCAACGGGAGGATATTGATCTTCGACAGATTTAACATGCATCGGCCTCCTCTAAATAGTGGGTCTTTGATTGCTACGGGACTCTTAACTCATCACGTACTGGCCACGAGTCCGTGATTAAAAAACTATTCTCCCACGGCCAGAGCAAGTAGAAAGTAGCCTTACTGAATATTTTGGAATAAAGTACTCATTCGGATTAAAAAAGTTATTTTTTCGGGGAAAAAAATGTTTGTCACGATAACCTCTAATATTTTGAAATATCGTATTTAAGAAGATAAACCTTAATTTTAATTCTGATCATTTTTAACTTTGCATATCTTTTGTTACAAGACTTCATACATGGGTTATAAGTAATTGAAGCTATTCATATATTACGTCACCATCTGTTAAGGTTATTATTTTTTAGAGAACTATAACAGAGTGTTTTTAAAAATTTGTATTTATCAATTGATTTTTATTTAAATTGCAATATTTCTTTTTCCTTGGTCTGTTATTATTTTAAAAAATTCTGTTTAGAGTTAGTTTTGAAAGCTCGCATATTGTTAATTACTGGTGTTACGAGGGCGTTTAACCAGTTACACGCGGTGGCAATGTTAAATATTTATTTTATTTTCTTGACAAAATAGTTACAAGGATACTTGAACTTTTTGAAAATTTGTGTGTTCAAAAGTTAGAATAAATAAGAACGCAGCAGGTTACACTGTAGAATAAACCGAAACAAAAGTTAGGAGGGAGGGGGACAGTCATTTTGTTGATGAAAATAAAATATAAAAACTACCTCAAAGAGAAAAAATAGAAAATTTGATTTAAAAAAAGTTTCATAAATAAGATTCCAAATTCAACAACGGAGCAAGCGCGGTTCCCCAACTTATACTGCACTCTTCCATTCGCCCTAATTACCGAGAAATATTACACCATTTATAAAGAACGTGTGTTGCCAAATGGAAAGATACAAATAATGCGATTCTACAATCATAATGATTGTGATTCCAAAAAGAAGCAGAAAAACAAAATAATAATTGATATCATTTGGATGCGCAACAATGAGGCTGGCTACAGGTGCAGAAAATAATGACCGTCATTCGAGAATATTTTATTCGAATTCATAATCGATTTACAATCGATTAATGCAGGCCATCCATTAGTTATTCCATTCGTTTAAAAACATTAGCAGGGGCATCAGTCTTGAAATACAATACTGCCTGGCTTCTTGTTTTTAGTTTCGAACGCAAAAATTGATTTTCTTTTTTCTCGTTCCAGAATAAAAGCTATTCTTTTTCTTTTGAATTTATTTGCATCAGAAAAAATTACTCTTGTTTTATATTTATACATTTGAATATAAGAATGATTATGCACATTATAATATGCACAGTAAGATAGTAATTCAAATGAGAAGATCATATTATTTATCGGTGCCTAACACTGGTAAACGAAAATTTTCGTGAAATTTCAAAAAGGTGTAAATAAGCATAAATTTTAAAATCGTTGAATGAAAAGTAATAAATTATTAATAGATGATATTCATTAAACTATATTAAGGTAGTTGTGATGGATCTCATAGTTCCGAATGAAAAATTTGATGAAGAAAACGGTATTTTTAATCCGTGGCCAATTAATACCAAGCATACTTAGAAGACTTAAAGATTCTTCACAGAATTATTATTCAAGGAAGTAAAATTAGATCCACGATTGTTTACAATAAAACCCATTATACAAAAGATTGTTTACATAAATATAAAATATATCATTTTGAGAGTTTGTATATATATATAATTTTTATTTGGAATTGGATAAAAAAAAACCTTCGTCCACAAAAATCGTCAAAAGATATTTATACGAAAGGATGTATACGTAGTATGATCCAAACGTTCGGGGACAAGGTGTAGGAAACCTTTTCCTGAATAGTTCACAGCACCCAAGCACATCCACCTTTAAAGTAGTCCTTTTGGGCAACGATACACTTCTGCCAGCGTTCGTATAAATTCTGGAAGCACAGCTGGAAAGCAAAACAACGTCCCTGTACATGTTTTTTTATTGATGGGAACAGGCAAATGTCAGACGAAACTATGTCTGGTGAATAGGGGGGGGATGTGGAAGTACGTTAGGGCGATTTTTGGCGGCGAGAAACTCTTTTACCAAATGGGATCTATGTGCTGGTGCGTTGTCATGCAGAAGATACCAGTAGTCACTCTGCCAGAACTAAGGCCGTTTACGACGAATGGATTCTTCAAACGACGTCTTCGAGAAGTGTGTAGCTTTAACAATTTGTTCAAGTGTTTGGCGACGATCTTCTCGAACACATTCAGACACCAACGCAATATTTTCACGTTCTCTGCAATCGAAGGTTGTCCATCGCATTTATTGTATTCGATGGATTCTCGGCCCTCTTTAAAACGCCGATGCCATTCGTAAACGTTTGACCTCGCCATGGTAGATTCACCATACACTTTACTTAGAATTTCTAGTCTCTTTTCGTGTTTTACCAAAGCGTTGGAAGAAATTAATGTTAAACGCTGTTCAAGAAAAGTCATCTTTCCTGGATCGCGGAACAAAGCTAACTAGCTTCGCGCGTGGTTCGGTCACGTGACATGGACTAAACCAACCTGGCCAGGTAGGGGATAGTTAGGAGAATCCGTTTCAAGTGGTTTAACCTTAGGTATTTGCTTTCGTCGTCAGCAATGGCCGCAGTCCTCGAATTTTTGGAACGTACTACATATATATATCTTCATGTGCAAAGAGAGATTTTATCCTTTGAGGTTAAATATCCTTTGAGTCCTGAATTTCTGCAAAAAATTATTTCATGGAACCAAGAGTTTCACATAGTGTCGAACACAAGGGGAGGTTCGGGAGTTTAGCCCCACCCTCACCATATACCCGTATATTTTTAATTTTTAACCTTCGCCAACGCCTTTTTTAGATTGTAACTCTCCTCCACCATAAGAGAGGTATGTGTACACTTCTGGTTTCACCAAGTTAAGCCTAAAGTAGAACAAAACTGCGAAAATAAAAATTCCCAAAATATTGCAATAATAATGTGAGTAGTGTGTGATGATGTCATGTGTTTTCAAAACTATCAAAATGAACAAGTGAAAGTTTAAGAAATTTTTAGAACAGTTTTCGATTGCATAAATGTTTATGCGCGTTAACTACACTACATTAAAAAGAAATTTGATATAATAAAAAAACTTGAAAAACGTGCATGTTTTTGTTTGAATTAAAAGAGCAATTATAAGCTACCTGCAGTTAAATTCGCATATTATAATCGAAATGAAGCTCCAATTACAGGAATTTATGAATAAATTAGAATATCAAAGCATATTTTTTCTATATACTCACAATTAATGTGTCACAAATTCACTTTTACATTGTAGCTCTCCTAAAATTTCCTTAGTCCCTAAGTATAATCATAAAATTAAACTGAAGATTGAAAACAATTTAATTTATCGACAGCGAACATGTGCTGGGGGCACATCGGTCTCCCATTCTGAAGGAAGATCCTGCTTCTGACATTTCTTAATGAGCCTTAACAAGTGCCAAAAACAGAGCCCGCGAATTTTTCAAGAATTCCAAAACTTCTCAAAGTCAGTTGTAGTTTCGATGACGACGATAACGTGTTCCGGAAGAATGGATTTCAAAAACAAGAAGCGTGCAAACAGCTGATTCTTGATGATTTTACACTAGCGGAAAATATAATAATTGGGCTCACAGCAATTCAATCACTTCATCATACCTGTCTGTTAAATAATAAACTTCCTTCCATTCCGCATACATTAAATTGACATTTACACGAATGAACAACACAGCAAATATATAAACATCAAGCAAATTGAGGTTAGGCAAACGAAGAACTGAAGCTATTTTGTTCTGATTTGTGAGATCGAACATTTTGAGTACAAAAACAAAGTTCACGAGCAAGGGTGAGGGGGATGGGGAATTTAGAGCTCGAGATATCCCATCTTTAAACAATAAAATTACAATAAGCCCGAATACACAATGGAGCGTAAAACGGTCAGTTTTTCTTTCTCATAGGAACTACTGTAACTGATGAATTTTTCTACTTCTTGATACAGAGGCGGCAAAAGGTCCAGACACACGCTCAATTTTTGCGTGTGATTTAATCTTTCGTTATTAAATTTTATCGCACTATTTTAGCTATTTTATTGATTCTAATGTATTTTTGTATGCTTATTTCGAATATGTTATTAGTTTTTTTTAATTAGTAAGGATTCTCTTAAGTATTTTTTGTAGTGCAGTTGCCTGAATACAAGAATATACATTATGCACAGAATAACACAATAGTGTTACAATTTTTGCGTAATGAATGCAAAAAATAGTATAAATAATTTATAACTGGGTATGTAATAAGTTAACATTATTTTCTGTCGTATTTATTTTATGTTAAAATTGTATCCACAATCCACAATCAACAATTTTAAGATGGAAATACCACGTTGTTGATCTTAAGAGTTTACAATCTCAAATGCCAGAAAAAAAAAATCCAGCTCTCAATAGATCTTTTTACACCTAATACACATATTTAACAAGGACAACACGCGAAAAAGAAAATCCCTATCAATAGATCACCGAGACTTGGGTGATAAAATAATTTAAAATGGCAAACGTCAAACAAAAGCGTGCGAAAAAAGTGTCAAAAATTGTACAACTATCGGCCAAGACTTTCAGGCCACGTGAAAAACAAAAGAATTTCTCAACCATGTTATGTAAAAACCACCAGATCCCATCATTTGACATTATTGTTCGTAAATTCCAATCACAGAAGAGCTTGAATGCCACGCTGTCCTTTCCTCCATTGTTTTCGAGTGCTGCTCTTTTTTATAACCATATAACGACTTACATAATTTCATACAGAGTGATTTTTTTCTCTCTTCAAGCTTTTCATTCTTTTGAATTATGTTAAAAAGACTAGTTTAAGAAGTCGCTTTAATCTGTTTATTTATTTTATACCGAAGGAAAAAAAAGTTCACCCTATTTGACAATACATTTGTCCTATCTATATATTCTTTGTCAAACAAGCTTGGAATATAATGTAACAAGTATAAATATTGGCGGAAAAATACTTTACAACTAATTCTTCACTAAAATTATAATTACTTTTATCTGATTTTTTATTATTGTCAATAATCTTAACTATAACAATTTCATCTTTGGATACTAATACACAGTAAAAAAAGAGGCTTTATAACATATTTCCAAAATTATAGATTCTCACAGAAAATAAGATTTTTCCTCATTAGAAAATTTTACGCAGCCATCCATAAAAAAAATTCTTTTAAAAACTGAATAATGGCTCATGCGAAAAACAATTAAGTCTCTAAATTGAAAAGAAACGCACAAATGACAAACATTCTCATATTGAATTAAGCTGTAAATTAATGACTCAGTAATTAGCTAAGAAGGTAGTTTGTCTAATTTTTTCGCTTACCTAATGCAAGAAAGAATATTTTTCAAAAAGACTATTTTATATTAGAACTTTTAATTTACTAAATTTTTTTTGTCAAATTGTAAATTTGGAAATCATTAAAATCTCGAATACTTTATAAACAGAAGAAGAAAAAATACTTAAGAACCATTTGTTCTATGAATAGCTGTCAAAAGATTTTTTTTTAAATTAGCAAAAACAAAAGAATACTTTTATTGATCCGTTCTACATATACTACAGCAAAAAAGAAAGCGATTTAACTTTTAATTCATCCGAAAATTCTTGAAAGATTTAATGCGGAATAATAAAAAATAGAATATTTATTTATTCAAGAAGTGAAAAAAATCGAAAAGAATTAAGAATGAATTTCAGTTAAAAAAAAAAGTGCTTCTTTTTACTTAGGGACTTAAAAACAAACTTTCACTTGCTTATTATAACTTCATTTAGAAGTCAAGAATTTTTTCTTCTTTTCGATTTCACACATAGCTTCCACTTTTTTTTTAAACTTATTTTTTTCTGTTCACTTGACAGATAAAAATGCGGCGGCGACTACGAAAAATGTTCTTCACATTTTAATATCCCTCTTCAAAGCTCGACGAGACGGACTCGTTCTTGTCTTTTTTCTACGAACCAGCGGACTCGCTCAACTTTTAACAGATCATTTTTTTCAGTCATTCTTCTGGCAGACTCGAGAGAAAATTGATTGAAAATGTAGCTCACCACACATTTACTCGCAGATTTTTCTTCTAAAAAGAAAATTTATGTACATGCTCTTTTTTTTTTGTCATTCCACTTTCATCCCCCTCCCCTCCGTCTTTCTTAAAATTATCCGTTATTTTCTAACGCAAGATTATTTTTAGAATTTTATTTAATGCGTAAAAGTTTTACCTTTCTCTCTTTTTTCGGTTACAGTTTGTATTTTTTGTTCTGTATAGGAATAAAACAGATTATGGTTATCATGACTTCAGCTCAGCCACATTCTTTTTTTTGCAACACTTTTTTCTTTGTTTGTTCCGCGAGTATGATTCTGGATGGGAAAAAAAAATAATGCAAACACATCAACACCTCTGATACTTTTTAAAAATTTTTGTGGCAAAAAGTCTACAGTGTTTTATGAAAAGCATTTTAAAAAATCGCAGAGAACGCATTTATGAAAGAATCTATGAAAGTAAATTTTTAAATGTTCATGGAAAGGGGGGGGGAATAAATACTATAATATACGAAAATAACGTTTTGCCAGGGGGAAAAAAACTGAGTTGCTCAAATAAAATAAAACTTAATAGTTACACAGCCATCTCTCAACTTAGGGAAAAAAATTAATTTTTTTTCGGTTTGTCACGATGATTTAAGCAACATTAAGCGAGGCAAA
>BMAO01031045.1:152768-200817 GCA_019973975.1 Trichonephila clavata
AAAACACGGAGAAAAAAAGAAATACTCAAAAATGACTACATGGACATGCTCAGCTTGAAATGAGTTCGTTTTATATCAGATTTGAACACATGCCTTTACAAATATGAGACATTACATGTACTCAAAATTTCAAAAAATGGTTAATTAACACTATCAAACAAATTAAAAAGATATTCAGGATTAAAAAAGTTTTTTTAATATACTGGCTACATATTTTAAAGATTGGGGTTCAACAACAAATTTAGTTCTCATAAATCTTCCAAACTATTTTTCGTTTCTACCACGCTACCCGCGGACGAACACATGAGTACTATATTGTTTTGATATTGTAAGGCTTTTATAGGAATTTAGCGGGAAAATGTGATAAATTTTTTTTTTTTTTTTTAGGATTACTTAAAAAAACAAATTTAAGGTATGTGCCTACCCTCGGAGCATTTTATTGAAACAAATTTTCAACTAAAAAACACTTTTTTCTTTAAAAGGGTGTGCATAGAACTAGGAATTAAGGTTCAAGTGTAGTATAGATACTTGGCGATGTTAAATTTTTTTGGTGACCAAAATCGATCGCCAAGCTACTTCACTTAGCGATAGGTTTCCCGAAGCCAGAATGAATTCGTTATCTCACCAATAATATCTATATAAAAATCGAAAGGGCCCTCTCCCCTATACTACACTTGAGTCAGGAATTAAAATACAATTCCACAAAATTTTAAATTATTTTGGATAGATTGGGAATTTTTAGTTAAAAATTGCAGTTACAGTAAACCTTGTATTGAAAATTCTAATTAATATATTCAAATAATATTAAAACTGCACACAAATAACATCATTATCTGTGCCTAGAGCGATTAAAGTTACATTATTTTTTTGAAATTTGTCAATTTTTAAAAAAAAAAGCATATTTTTTCTCACAAATTGTATGTGCAATAAATGCATATATACATACACAGAGATTATAGTCTATAATACAAATAAAATAAAATAAAAGTTTTCTTAAAATGTTAATTCAATGTCTTAAAAAGTAATCCATTTGTGAACTTTACCGTGAAGCCAAAAAACATAGTTTCTCAGACAATGCTTTTAAAGATTTAAATACAATATGAAAAATGTTCTACTAGTTGTACATTTCTTAAACTCACCATAATTTATAGCTCAAACTCTTTAGCTTCATGTTTAACTAATTTTCAACCCTTTTGCTGTTTTCTGGAGAGTTTTATAATTATAAAAATTTTCGAGTTTAGTAAAATTTTCATGAAAAATTGCAATTAGGATCTTTTACACAAAATTCTAATGAATGTATTCAAATAATATTTATACAGTACATAAATAATGGAACATCTTTATATATTAGGAATTAAAAGATATGTATTACTTTTAAAAGTTTTTTAAATATGCCAAATTTTATGCAAAAACTCGATTTTTTAAAAAATTAATGATATTTTTTACATTTAAATGCAATGAAGTACATAAATACAGTGAACCCCAAAAGTGTTCGTACACTTGCAGTTTCCTATAAAATTTAATGATTTCGACTAATAAAAATTAATGTATAGAAATTGTAATTTTTTTATGATATCTGCAACTTGTTCTTAATGGAATGGCATAATTATTTTTTTAAAAACAGCATAACTATTATTTTTAAAAATTAATAATCAAAAAGCTCCTGAAAAATTACGCCACTAAAGTCTTAGAACACTTAACAAAAATCTCAACATAGCTTTAAATATTGTATTTCTTTCTTAGTTTAGAACTTAGTAGGATATCTTTTAGTGTCCACAACAACTTTTGGACATCTTGATATAGATTTAATGAGTTTTTGTAATTTCTGCATCGATTTACCTCCATGCTTCTGTGATTATTATTTTTACTTCCCATTATGTGTTTGTCATGTTTTTTTATTTTAAATCTAGTTCTCCCCAAATATGCTCTGCTGGGCTAAATAAATTGATTGAGGAGGTGTTTTCACAAAATTTTGGGCCAGTTATAAAGACACCAGCGGTGTACATTGAGAGCAGTACGCTTGATTTCATTATCCTGTTAAAATATGAAGTCGTGTTCAATATCAAATTTTGGACTGACAATTTAAAATTTCTCTTTAAAATATTTGATTAGAGCTCATGATTCTCAATACAATCAAAAATTACCTAATTCTGTGGCTGATTTACGCCCCCACGCAAGAACACTTCCACTTCCATGGTTCATTCATCCAACTAGATTCTTGTGACTTAAGTTTCAGAAAATTCAAAATTGACAGGAAAGTGATTGGGATGACAGAAAATTCAACATTTTTGGTTCTGATGGGCATATAATAGTTTTAAAGGAAAAAATGAGGCATTTAATCCCGTGAATTTATGTGGAACAAGAGCTCCTCCACCTCCATGCTTCAACACAGAGGCGTTCTTCCAGGGACGGGTGTAAATAGGCTTCAGGAGTTAGGTAATTTGGTATTTTTTGATGGTATTGAGAATCATGAGCTCTATTTAAATATTTTAAAGAGAAATTTTAAATTATCCTCTCAAAATTTGGATATTTCAGACGACTTCATTTTTTAACAGGATAATGACGCCAAGCGATCTGCTCTCAATGTACACTGCTGGTGTCTCTATAACTGTACCCAAAAGTTTGAAAACACCTCCTCAATCAATTTATTTAGCCCAGCAGAGCATATTTGGGGAGAACTAGATTTAAAATAAAAAAACATGACAAACACATAATGGGAAGTAAAAATAATAATCACAGAAGCATGGAGGTAAATCGATGCAGAAATTACAAAAACTCATTAAATCTATATCAAGATGTCCAAAAGTTGTTGTGGACACTAAAAGATATCCTATTAAGTTCTAAATTAAGAAAGAAATACAATATTTAAAGCTATGTTGAGATTTTTGTTAAGTGTTCTAAGACTTTAGTGGCGTAATTTTTCAGGAGCTTTTTGATTATGAATTTTTAAAAATAATAGTTATACAATTTTTAAAAAAATAATTATGTCATTCCACCAAGAACAAGTTACAGATATAAAAAAATTACAATCCCAAAATATTAATATTTATTAGTCGGAAACAATAAATTTTATAGGAAATTGCAAGTGTACGAACACTTTTTGGGTTCACTGTATATACACAGAGATTAGATTTTGATTCATAACACAGATAGAACTAAATAAAACATGTTCTGAAATTTTAAATTCAATATCTTAAAAATATTTTGTGTAGGGATAAGCATCTGGTTTTGTTAACTCCAATTCCAGTTTACTAATTATGCTATAACTTTGCTTCTAGATATCATAGAAACAAAAATAGAGTGTTTTTGGAATCTTAAATGTATAGTCTTTAAAATAAAAACACAAAAGTAATTTTTGAAAATTTTCACCAAAACTGCGAATTTTGGGTAGTCACATATCTTAATGAAATTTACTTGATTCATAATAAGTCACATTGTTGATTTTTTGGGCACTTGCTTATAGGCAAATAATAATTTAAGTATTCCTTTGCTACATTGGAATAGTTTTATTTTCATATTGAACTTTAAAATAGTTTGCATGTCTTGAAAAAGGCAAGCCTACAAAATAAATTTTTGTTTTCAATTAGTACTCTTTTTAAGAGACTAATTTCTTGTAGATTTTAAAGAACTTTTCTAGCTTATTGGTAAACTTATGGAAAATGTCTTAAAAGTTCTCATAAAGAAATTATTTCATTACATTTATTTTATGGTTCCTTTATTGTGACTATAGTGTTTTGTTTATTTGGATGAAAATAAATGAAGTATATATATCAGATTCTTTATATTTAACCCAATATAAATATATTCTATGCTTTTACTCATTAAAGAAAGGTAGAGAAAAATTATGTTTTTACCATAAAATCTGGCATATCATGTATACCATCGTATTACATGCACTTATACTTTCAAGTAGCAATTTTTAATTTTTATGTTTATTTGCTGAAAATGTGCACCCCCATTTTCATGAAGAAACCTGAGATGTATGCGAGTCATGCTCTTAAAGTTTGAAAGTCATTTATTCTAAGCTTTAGTAAAAAATAGTATACATCTAGAAGTGCAACCCTTTAAGTTCATAAGGAATGCCATTTCTTTTAAATAACCATTATTTTCATCTATGTAGAAATCTAATTTTTTTTCCTGAGCACACATTTTTTAAAGCTCTTATTTTTATACCTGGTATATAACGTGCACGCATAAAATTCAATCTTATTTTTTGTGTTAAAAGTGTGCACCATACACCAGATTTTACGATACATATTACCACAACAATGCCAATGTTCAAGATAACGTGCCAAGTTGGTGACCCTGATTTTGCATGTGTCGTATGCGCCAGATTGACTACCATGTGTTGTATTACATATAATTTCACCAATATGGTTGCAATATTATGAAAGTACCAAAAATTAATACAGCTTGGGTACAAAAACTCCTGTATGCAGGTATGTTGTACACAAGTGAAAAAACATAAATCTTGGTACTTACGTATTATCACAACCAATTGGTGACATTATATGAAACAAAGCACCTGTTTGCCAATTCAGCACGTTCAACACACAGGAACTCGGAGGGTACATATGTATTTTTGCGACAATCGCTGACTCTAAATAACTCGCTGAGTTGGGCACCCCGATTTCCTATGTGTGGTACACACTGAATTGGCTGCCAGGTGCTTCATTGCATATAATATCGCTAATAGGTTGCAATAAGACGCAATTACCAATTAGGGTTGCCAACTTGGTGTGTTATTATTAGATTTGGCATTTGTTGTGATAATACGTAATTTGTTCAGTCTGACGTATTTGAAGCACAATTAATTTAAATTATAGTTTTAAGAAACATGCTTTTTTATCAAACTAAAAAGTAAGAAATAAATCTTAATATAAGAATAAAATGATTAACTAGAAAATTAATGTCATCGTGGTGAAGGCGTGGGGTCCTCTGTACTACATTTTTACACTAACTCTGCATTTTGGAATAGAACTAGTAAGAAATTATAACAATTGATATTGAGCACCCCACTCTTTTATATGCAGTTATTATTTTTCCAGTTTCAATTTTATTTTTTTCTGCTTTTTTCTTGGCATTTCTAAATACCTTTTGTTCTATTTCTTTAAATCCTGACATTCATATTTTTCTAATTGGTTTTCTATAAAAAAAAGTACTTATGTTTTTGCTTCTTAATGTAATTCCTTTTTTGCCAGGAATAAGCCATTCTTTTAAATTATTGTCATGTTGAGTTCTTAGTGGGAGACCATCATCATTGATTGAATACTATTGGATGCCAAAATTTTTGCAGCGATTTCAAAACCACTTCTAAAAGATGTTTAATGTGTAGTGTACTGATAGCAAATTAGTTCCTGTATATATTGTTCCAATGTGTGGTATTTTTTTAACTGTTGTTTTTATAAATGTGAAATTCAGGTAGACGTGCAATATTTATAAAAATTGTATTTTTTAAATCTTTTATCTTGTTTCTAAATTATGAATGCTTTATTTTTAATTTGCACTAATTTCATTTCTGCTTGTTAGTACAAATCTTGATTTTTAATGTTTCCACTCATAATTTGTTTTAAATTTTGATATAGCTCTGAATTTTTTTTTATACATATTTTATGGATAAAATTAATCTATGAATTTCATACATTTTGCACTTTCTGCCAAAGACCATTGGTTTCACATTGTAGCTTTGTTATTATGTTCTAAATACTCATACAGGCATAGCATATCACTACATGTGTTATGCTAAATTTTGTAGATAGTCATTTCGAAAACTATATAATTATGAACAACCTTTGTAAAAATTTTACTCTAATGAGAACTTTCAAAATTCCTTTCAGAACCAGCTATCTATAAATTCTGCAGTAAATAATTTAGATGACTCGCATATCCTAACATGTAATTTATTTGAAACAACACTGTTTGAAAGGCATTTTCACTCACATTTTGTAACTCAAAGACATGATTTGATAAAAAAAATTAAAAAGTTGTTTATTTATGTACTTTTACACACTTTCCTATATTTACAATGTATATTACACTAAAACATAATCTGTTCTGCACAAATAAGGATGGAGTTGACTATAATATGGATTAGATAGTGTTTATAAAAAAAAATTTCACTTATATTCTTGTTTATTTTTTATGTATATATGTATGTGTACAATTTCCAGAATAAATATTTCAGCAATATGATTTTGGTTTGTTTTATTTTTCTTGTTAACAGTGAATAATTGAAAAAAGGTATTGAAAATAAAATTCTGTACAGCAAGTAAAATTGCTAAATTATGATTCTATTGGCCCTTATGATGTTATTTTTTCTTCTGAATGGGTGCTGAAAACTTCTCTAAAAGCTCTTTCCATTAGGTTAAAAACTAAATGTTTTGTTAATGCAAAAATGTACTGTTAGAGTTGTTTTTACATTTTTCTAAAGACTAAAATTTTTAAGTATTTTAATTAAAAAAAACATTAACTTAAAAACTATTATATTTGTTTTCTTTGGTGATAGGAAAGTGTAAAATCAGTTGCTTTAACAAAAAACGAGCTTAGTTTGTAATATAGCAATGCATTTTCTTTATTTCCATGTGGATAGGTTTCTATTTAAACAAAATTGATATAAAGAGTACTTACACACCTGGGCCTAATGAGTGTTACTTTAGTCAAAAGGTTTTTTTCTTCAGGTTACATAATATGTAAAAAAGCTATTTCTTTCTGGCATTGTTTTGAAATTTTTACTTAGAAAAATCTGTTATTTATCATAATGTTTCCTAGATATTTCTAATAACTTATTATTGAAGGGCTGAATTTTTTTAAATAAAAGTTAATTTTCTGCTTGTATATGATTTTAAGAAAACAATATAATGCTTCTAGAGAAATATAAATAATGAATCAAATTGCTTCTGGAACTAGTTCACAATGCATACACATTTGTTAAACGATAACATCGAATTTATTTTTGCAGTTTTCAAAGATTTATATTTGCGGTATAAGTTCGAAGACATGCAGTTTGTGATCAAATAATAGTTGCATTTTTTTTTCGAAAAGTAATATTTTTGTTGATACTTGCGTATTGTCGCCACCGTATTGGCGACATTATATAAAACAAAGTACATGGTTGCTAATTCAGCGCGTAGGACACATGCGAAATTGTTACTGCCAATTTGGCGAGTTATCTTTAACTTAGACACTTTCGCGATAATATGCGAGTACCTTTTTGTTACACACAATAAATGTAAAATGAATTTTGATTTCGAAGTTAAGTGTAAAAATTTCATGAAATGAAAATAAAATAATACGTAAGATGTAGAAAGTGAAAATTTACAACTCAGGTATCACATTTTTAAATCCCTTAAGATTTGGGTTAATAAATATTTTTCTGTTAAAAATTCATATTAGATACAACAGTACCGAAAATAAATGCTATACATACTCATTTTATTGTTTTAACTCATATTTGATACATTAACAGATTCAAATATGAGTGCATTATATACTCATATCGATCTTTCATTCTCAAAAATTTGATCCCGTAACAGGTTCAAAAATGAGAATGTACTTGTGTCTCAATATGAGAATATGCGATTCTCAGATTTGAGTAAGCGTGCATCGGAGCTATTTTGAGAATGTGAAGTATTCAAAAGTGAGCTATTTTTTCTCAGTTTTGAAAATCGTTTCTCGCAGTGAAGAGTAACAAAAAAATAAGAGAAAACCTCACAAATTTTAGACAATTTTTATACTTCTAAAATATTTATAAGTCTTTTCTTTTATAAGATGTAGGAAACAATTTTTGGCTTTAAGTGTCTTTATTTTTATAAAGCCTTAAAATTGCTGTCATAATTACATCACGTCTCAAAATGCGGCTTTTCTAAAGGCATTTAAAATTATTGGTGAAAATCTAGATCAATGGTCTTCAAACTCTCTCTCCCCCACACACACATTACTCACGGAACTCCTAGAACTTAAAGGTGCTTTCGCGGAACCCTTAGAACTAGAAAGTGTTATCGTGGAGCCATACACACATACTTCGAAAAATATATCTCAAAATAATATCAACATGTTACAGACTCTTAATAGATCAACATGATATAGGCACTTAATGGATCAACATGTTATAGGCATTTAATGTAAAGACAATTAAAAAAGTATTGCATTTATTATTGAAAAATTCTAATCTAATTTTATTAATAATATTAATTTGTGATTCAAGTGTCACCTATTTATGCATTCTATTTAGTAACTGGAATATATGCTAGTATTTTTTACACAAACTGTCAAAATCTACGTCTATTGAGATTAAATGCAATCGCATTACATATTCTGAGTTTAATTTGTTTTTATACTTTGTTTTTGGAGCCAATTACGTTGAGAAATAAATTTCATTAAACATAATGTTCTGAATGGCATTAAAATGTTTATAGCTATGTGAGAAATCCCGTGTATTTTGCATGAATGAGAGAATTTGCAACCTAAAATTTAGAAGCTGTTCTTGCTTAAATTGAGATTTTAACATCGAATCTGTTGGCAAGTTGTTTCCTCCCCTTCATTATGAGTGTTTTCCCCCCAAATGCAAAATTGTGCATTTTCCATTAGAAAACTATTGTGCTAACAAACGCCTATAAAATTATCTCGAAGAACCCAAGATAGTAAACAAAAAACAGAATATTCATAATCTAGTAGGAAGTATATATATACAGACAAAACGTTTTAATATTCTTTTATTATATTATATCGTAATAAAGGTTTAAAAAGTTTTGCAAAATAAAATTATTATACATAAATAAAATTTTCAGTTTTAGTGAATAGGGGGGGGGGTGAGTTTTATAGATACTTATAACTATAAAAATTTCACACAGAACATGAATTCCTTTTACATACATATTTATTTTTTTCTCGATTCTTTTATTGTGGCTCGTGGTACCCCTGAATATGCCTAATGGAGCTCAGTTTGAAGACGCGCGACTAATCTAGATCAATGGTCGACATTTAGTAGCTCGTGATGTGTTTTGAAAGTTCATACTCTGAGGACGTTATGTGCAGTTTTATGATACCCTCCCACGTCTCATCCCGGTGTCATCAACAATGGGGCGCAGACAACATTATTTATTGCTGTTCTCAATCATTAAGGCCTGTCTTTGTTGTCGGGCTCTTGACGTCCTGCTGTCACGGTTTACGACACAGCACTCATCTCACAAAACAATAAAGTCTATCAAAAACTTGATTTTTTCATTGAATCCACTTATTTGTTCGGAAAGGTCCCCTCGTCAATTTCGTCATCTAAAAGCCAGCGTCGATATGTGGTTCTCTGTGTTTAGGAGATATCATTGAAAAGTAGATTCATCATTCATTTCAAACAGTCGCAACAAATTTCTTTTTATTAAGGTATCCGACTGGTTGCGATAACTTTTTTAAAAAAAAAAATGGAGATATGGGGATTTTTTTTTGTTATTTTTAGATTTGTTTAGTGCATTTTAAGAAAAATATATTATTATTACTAAAATGGGGAAAAATAGGTAAAAATGGACAAAAAATAGCATAAACGCGGCCCATTCTGCACCAAAGGTTTACGAACAAATTTTAAATTTTTTAAATTTAATGTGTTACTATATTATTCAATTTTGAAATGACCTTCAGGATAAGAGATATTTTCTTTTTTACAAAAACTAGAGCACTTTACTTCGGTTACTATATAAAAATGCTTAAAAAGATAGTGATTATATTCACATAAGGGACTGTAAATTTTGTGATAAAACAGTGATTGATAAATCTGAAGGTTAAAACACTTCTATAATTATACAGAACATACACTAAAAATTTCAGTTAATTATGTTCACAACTTTTTTAGCCATCGCTGGCCCCCAGTTTGATTATTTAAAAAAAAAACCACATTTCGAGTAAAACGCGTTTTAAAGTATGACATCTTGCTTAAAGTAATGGCATGTGCTTTTACTAAAACACTTGTAGTTTTTGTTCTAGTAAACGGAAAATGATAAACTTGGTGTTTTTATAAAGCTAATAAGATGACCCATAAAATAAAATCATAAAAAAATTTGTTGTCAATTTTTAGCAAAATTCACAATTTTAGGGTAGTCGGATACCTTAAGCCTTTCGGAAACGGAATTTGTATCCTTGCAGACTTTATGTACTCTTTCGGCATCTTTTTCGGGGGCGAGAGGGGATAACTAGAGATCCGAACTGCACATTTCCTCCAAATTGTTTGCTCCTACATTCCTTCATTTGTAAACCAGACGCAAGAAACCGGTTGTACCTTAACTTTTGGAGGCCAGTATAGAATATTTTGCTGAAAAAGGTAAAATAATTCGTTGGATATGCAATAATGCTATTAGTGGACCAAAGTTGAGAAACATCAAAATGAACAACATAAGGACTATGATACAAATCCCAAGGAACAGTATTATTTCTAAGAACGTAAATTAAAAATGTAAAGGATAAACTACCTGAGCTAGCAGCTATAAATGAATTTGTCATTCCTAATGTAAGAGATAGTTCAATTCGATATGCTGAAGAATCAATATCAGGAATTGAACATTAGTTAAGGTTCCATCACTAACAGAAAGGGGATGAAAAATGCACCCTAACAACTACAACCCCCAAGTGTTAAAAGCCAATTCCATTTCGTGCCCCAATAACTGGCGGCGGCCTCGATTCTTCCCAGAGTGGAAAACAGAAGTTCCTGATTGAATCGAATCCCTCCCACCCTTTTCATTAAAACTCTCCCGGGGTCGAGGGAAATAACTCTCTCCTCTGCTTTTGACAAGGAATGGCCACCCAATTGAGGATATAAAATGAAAAAAAGTTGTTGCGGTTAAACGATTTTTCAATTCCACCGAATATATATATATTTCGAGGTCCTTCGGTCAACGATAAATCACCCACCGAAACGAAAATGTCGAAAACTCTCTTTAGTCGTTTGCGGTAGGGAAAAAAATTGGAAACGAATCGATTTCCGGTAAAAACACACGTTTTCCTTCTTTTTTTATTTTTTTTTTTATAAAAAAAAGAGGATTTAACGCGAGGTTATACAGATATATTTCATGTTTACAGCTCAGTGGAGCGTAATGAATACGAAACCAGACCCTTCTTTTTTTATAAATGTTGTTTCGGGGTGGTTGAAAACTGTAAACTTGTCTCCTGGGAAATAGGCTAGACGCAATTTACGACTGCGAACAGAAACACTTCACGTCCGAACTCGATTTCTCAACCTCGGCCAAAGCAGATTAAAAACAAAGGGGGCTAAAATAATTCACGACGTAGTGAGATCCGCAACTTCGTTCGCTTTATGTTCTCAGCGAACGTGTCCGCAGCGACACACACTTGCAGCAAAAATTAATCATTGCCAAAACAATGAAATAGACTATATATAATATATAAACACGAAATATATAAACACTAATAAATATAAACACGAAACCGTTTCGCTCGGTATTTCATGACGTTGTATGAATATATACAGTTTACATATATATATTTATAAATTATTGAGATCTAAGCCCTAGCATTAAGTGTTTGATTGTATTGAAAAATATTTTATAACTCTCAATTCTTGATTTAAAAAGGACAGGACTTGAATTTCTAAAACTAAAGTAGAATTATCATTTACGCTCTCGTAACCTCCTTCCCCAAAGTGGAATTCCGCAAAACACTCTTTTAGTGGATCTCTACCCAACAAAATAAACATGCTTGTTAAATATCAAGCCAGAGTCGAATAGTTCAAAAACGCAAATTTTTTTATCAATAAATTTCGGAACCCTCTTGACAGTCAAATTCCGAAAGATCCGTTCTTAGCGGAACAACTTCTCAAAAAAAGATACCTGCATCCAAATTTCATCACTGTAGGTCTAATAGTTCGAAAATGGGAATTTTTGATGAGAAAACTTCTTCAGCCGCGTTGGGCACTTTTTGGTAGGGGAAAATCTAATGGGCTCGCGTCACCGACATGGCCGCGGTAGCCGAGTGGTCTAGGCATCGGATCATGGCTAGCGTGTCATGAGTTCGATCCCAGTACCACTAAAGACCCGCTGTGTAGGGGTGGGATGCACATTAAATCTGTTGAGAGCTCAAATGTCCTCCCGTTGGTGTGGTGTGGTAGTTAGGAAAGGGGGGTGCCAGCTCAGGTGTCGTCCGCGTCACTTGACCATGGTTCAAAATTACGCGGACCGTCGCCAAAAGCCCTCGTGTTTCTAATCAGTGCGACGTTAATATTCACTCACTCACGCGTCACCGACATGCTCATGACTGGGGCACGCGCAGTGTGCTGTTCGCCTTTGACACTTTTTGAATGGGTGAAATCTTGTGCGTTACTTTGTCACGACAGTAGTAATATTTCGTTTTAAACAATATTTCGTCTTTAACATTTTCGCGTTAAACGCATTTCTTTGTATCAAATCATTTATTTCTTTTACTTAAGATCATATTTTCATTAAATACTAAAATTTATGTTATTAAATGAATATGTTAACACTATGTATATAAAAATAAAAAAAAAGTAATGAAGACAAATATAATTTTTAATACAGAGAAATAAGAGCTCCATCTAAGCTCATAAAATAAAATTAAAATTGTATGAATATTAATGACTAAATTATAGTGCATTGTAGTAAAAGAAGAACGCATTTGGAATTTAGGAATCTAGGAAAAATTCACAGAGTAAGATTTTAATTCTCAGAAACACGTGTCGACGTAAACATCTGTCACAGCTCATTTTTTTTGAAAAAAAAAAAAAAAATAGGGCACTATGTACAGTGATATCCTTCACGAGAAATAAAATTAATCACTACTGCGACTCAAAGAAGGAAAAGAAAACAACACAAAAACTTAATGAGATAGAACGAAACTAATTATGAGGTTTATAATTGAAATTATAAGCCTTAGAAATCATTCAGGGTACGAAAATTTTATTTTTGAAAAGAAAAAAGGGGAAAAAAATACAAAAAGCTTTTAGCTTTGAACGCCGTGCAGGTGACAGTACGATTTAGCTCGGTTCATAAACAATAGATGGCGACACCACCTATCCCCCCCTACACAATTTAGGCATGGAATTAGAGGAGAGGGAAATATTCTCCAGCCCTCTGCACTCGTGGTTGCTGCTACGAACGCCCACAAGACTTTCGGACCCACTGACTTAACGAGCACGTACTGCGTGTGTACTCGGCGGGTATTTGGGAACCCAAGCCTTCCGGTCTGGCGTCCGATGCTCTAACCACTAGGCTACCCACGGCTCCTCTTATAAAAATTGTATAGTCATGAATTGAAAATAAAAGCATCAAGTATGGAAATTAGTGTATTTTCAGTAGAGTCGGAGTAATCTGAATGAATATTCAAACGGGGCGTTATTAAGGGTTTTACTATTTATTATTTCACACCGTAAAAACCAATTCAAATATTCATGAAAATGTAATGACGCATTTTCTGTCAAATTCAAGTGAATGAGTGAGTGTATATTAACTTTGTACTATAGCAACCTGAGGGCTATAGGCGACGGATCTCGTAATACTAAACATCGGTCAAGCAACGAGGAGGACACCTGAGCAGGTGCCCTCCTCTCCTAACGTCCACACCACACCTACGGGAGAACTTTGAACCTTGACAGGAAACATGCACCTACCCTTCTACACGACGGGTCTTCAGTGACACTAGGCTCGAACTCATGACATGCTGGCCACGTCCGTCACCATGACTTCTAGCCTACCGCGGCTTCAAAATAAAGCTTCAAGCGAGACATTTATAACGGTTTTACAATTGATTATTTTGCAGTATTAAGGCGATAGGGTACCATCTTCACAATTTTTTTGTATTTTTAATATTTGATATTTGGTTTTAATTGTATTTTATAAAGGTTAATATTTAATAATAATTCCATACAAAATTTTTTTAATTTGTTACAAAATGTTTGTAAAATTTAAATTGTTTTAGCTTTTTTAAGCATTTTTCAAATCCCTACGGCTTTTTTTAAATATGTCTCTTTTCTTTCAAAATTTTTTTTCCAAGTACCTTATAATATACTACATAAAACTGCTCATGGTTTTTTTTCTGCTGTTGCTCTTTAATTTATTAATTTTTTTATAGTTAAACTTCCAAAAATTCCCCAAAAAACATTAATTTGAAATTTTTTAGAAAAAATACTAAACATGTTAGAGCTAATTCCATGCACAGTTTAACAAGACATACGTTTCAGAACATGTATAAAAAATTTCAAACCCATACTTCAATTATCAAAAAAGCCTTAGGGTTTTGAATAACAGTATATGTACAAAAATTCAACATGGAGAAATATGAGTTATGTCCGAGTATATGACATATGTCCGAAATTCCGAGTTTTTCGGAGAAAACAAACGGAAATAACATTTCACCATTGAAATTATTCGAATCATGATCTTATTGAGGATGAAACGAGGCCCGCATTGTGGCCTAGGCCCTGGGCTCGGGCCCAGTTGGCCCATGCCTTAAGACGTCCCTGATCGGAAGAAATCTTTGCAGTTGCTGATGGTAATGTGTGTACAGCCCCAATTATGGCAGACAAAGGCATTTTGGAGTTTATTCAAAGCTCAAAAAATATCATTGATACAGATTCCGACGACGAAAATGAAATGATAAATGCAACAGCTGTTCTTACGTCATCCGAAAAGAGGAACAGCATGTGCAAGTTATTATTTAGCAACAGTAATTTAGACGTACATTCCGATGGTGAAAAGAATAACAAAATGGACGACATCGAACAATTTGTGGGCAATTTGATGCTAAAAAGACAATACAAAGAAAAATATCAGATTATTTGCCAAAGATTCAATATAAATGTTTTGTTATTCAAAATACTCGTACTTGAAAATTTTGTATTAAATTTCTCTAAATTCTTCTGAATGTTTTGGTTTCATTGATTTTTATTTGCATTTATACTTATCTATCATAGCGAAATACATGCATTTATACATATCTATGTGAATAAAATAAATTCTAATAAACTTAATTTGTGTTTATACATAGTTTTCACTGTATATACTTTTTATATAACAATGCTTCTACAAAATGCAAAAGTTGGCAACACTGGAAAGCATGCACTGAATGGCTGGAAACAAGTAATTATAATCACCATGTGACTATAACGTCAGGTGAAGTTCGCTGGAATTCTATTATACATCCTTTCGCATTTCAAAGTCTAAATGATTGTCCTACTCAGAGTTGTAACAACAACTATTACGTCTCAAGTTGTTATTGAATTAAACACTGATGACATACAGAGGAAAACTAACGAGCCCACACACAATTTGGGCTCCGCTCGCGTGGTCCTGTCCGATATGGGATCACTTCAAGGTCACCAGGCCCATTTCTCAATTTTCAGACACAGGTACAGCGTAACAATCAATTGCGCAGCGGGTGCTTTTTTCGAAAAGGGCAATTACACAGCACCGAATGACCACTGTTTTCTTCATTGACCTACTAGCGGAATGGGACAATCCTTTTCAAGTTGATACAAGTGGGGAGAAACCCAAAAGAAATAACTGCACATGGCACGCAAATAAAAATTAAATCGATATCAATAAGGTGCAATTCAAAGATCAGGACACTGATATTGATGGCAAATTAAATTTAAGTTGATTAATCTCAAATAATGCCAATTAGGAAAGAAATAGTGACCCCCCTTTCCCCCATTCAGTTAATGACTGAGTTTATAAGGTTTGTCTATACCATTTTTAAACCTTAGGTCACTTAAAAAAAACCTAAAATTTACAGTAGATTGAAAAAAAATCCTTCAGAATTTTTGTTATTCAAAAAGGGGTCGGGATGGATCTTTATCGGGAATATGAAAACATGTTTATTTAGTTACCATTTGATTTAATTTTCATTAATGTCGCCCTCTAAAGCAACGCGAGTGTTATTGGTGATTAATATTATTAATACAGTCGATTCTCGATAATTTAAACCTTCGATAATACGAACCTCTTGATAATTCGAAGTATAAGCTCAGTCCCCAGAAAAACTCTTGATATTTCGAACTAAAACAATATGTTTGGGCACACTCAATAATTCGAAATAAAATTTGTGACTTTCCAGACTACAACACTTAATAATTCGAACTTATGTTATATAGCTCTTGACAATTCGAACATTCACTATCATGCACAGTCCTATAACAAACAGGTTGGAGCTTACAAGTTTTGTGTTATATTGTCTGCGTGTCTCCCCTGTAACGTAACCCCTTTAATGATCATCTGTCTGCTATCCTTTCTTAGTGTTTTTCGGTTCATAAGGTGAAAATACACTTTTATTACTCCCCTTCTTTAAGCGGACAGTAGACAAACCGCAACTGTTGTCAGCCGTCCATATCTTTCGTTTTACACGTGGCCTTGGTACACATGTGTTCAGAAAGGATGGTCCACTATTGTGAAGAAGAGATGCGTAGGATTGTGTATGAATGTATTTTTTTTTTAATACAGGACTTGTAACTTCTGTATAATATTTATATATGGTATAAGTAATTTTTAAAAATTACTTTAAACTAATTTTATACATATGCACAATTGTTGTTTTATTACATAGTTTCAAATTTAAATGCGTTAGAAAAAATATTCTCTTCGAGTATTTTAGAATTTTTTTTCTAACCTCTTGATAATTCGAAGTGTTTCATTGGTCCCTTTAACTTCGAATTATCGAGAGTCGACTGTAATTATTGGTGAATTTCATAGTTTCCAAATTCGGACAAGTGACAAGGACGACACACATGAGCTGGCACCCCACTCTCCAGATTTCCACACCACGTGAACGTAAGGAATCTGACCCTCGACAGAGTTAACATGTATCAGCGTGACACCAGGACTCGAACCCATAACTGGACAGTAATTTTCTACAAACATAGAAGTTTTTTTTTTTTTATAAAATACAAGTTATCTTTCATGGCGTGTGAGTGAGTGAGTGAATATTAACGTCGCACTGTTTAGCACACGAGGGCTTTTGGCGACGGACCTCATCATTTTGAACCATGGTCAAGTGACGAGGACGACACCTGAGCTGGCACCCCTTTTCTTAACTACCACACCAACAGGAGGACGTTTGAACTCTCGACAGTTTTAACGTGCATCGCTCACCTGCACCGCGGATCTTTAGTGGAACTGGGCTCAAACTCGTGACAAGCCAACCAACATTTACATATATTTTATTTTTCACTAAAAACCAATATATGTTTTTAAAAAAAGCAAGCATTAAATTTTTACATATTCATAGTAATCAAATTTTTAACTAGTCAAATTGGCTCAGTCCGCAAATCTAGCGTTAAACACATGAATAATCATAATTTTGTGTAAAAAATAAATGTCACATAATTTTTTCTTAGTTGATTTACAACCTTATGATTAGAAAAATACCTAAATAAATAACTGTATTCCTTCACAAAAATTAAATTAAATACTCTTAACTAAATACAGAATTTCATTCGGACCTTTTACTTTGAAATATATTGCAGAATTCAAAAGAAGGAAGAAAAAACAGATAACATTAAGGTATTTTTTTTGTTTAGCATTTAAAGAGAAACCAGACCTTTAATCTTTTATATTAGCCACAGCGAAGGAAACAAAAGAACGACAATTCAAAATACGATAGTGGTACTAACAAGAGAAAGGGGAAAAAACGGAATTTTTCCTCCCAAATTTTCCGCCTCAAATGTTCTAATCCAAACCCCATTGGTGGCAACACTCATCCAATGCGATTTTTGCGCACGTTTTTCTCAAAGACATCGTTGTCTGCGAGAAGAAAATAAACCAAATAAAAAAAATAATAAAGCAAACGATATTATGAAGAGACACAAACGATTTTTTCTCCCCTCTCGCCTAATTATTTGCTCTGCTGAGCACGAGGGGATGAGGGACGCAAATAAATGAACGAATCGTTTGCGAATTGAGCAAATTAATTCGAAAGCGCACTCTGGTGAGTGAATATAAAAAAAAGTGGCAAGGGAGTTTTATTGCCTCCTGTTTTTCAATCTGAAAAAGAAAAAGCGACGAATCGAAACACGGAAATACGAGATCAAGTTCTAGTCTTAACTACGAATACGTGGAAAAACAGATGACAGCTTTATTCCCCCCCCCCCTTCTATGCTTAGTTAGTCTTGAAATTTTTGCATAAAGTTTTTATTTTTCTTGTAAATTACTTTGCTTAATTAAAGCGTTATTTTATTTTAATGCAGAAAATATTCACAAATATATGTCTGATTTTAGTCCAGGGCATAAAAAAAAAAAAGTGTACCTTAAAATATTAAACTTATTTATCAATTTTAAATTGATTTTTCAAGATCTTTTTCCCTTGCTTTGTATATTTTAGGACTTTTAAATTGAGATAAATCCAAAGAATGCTTTGAAAATAGAGCAAATATTTGAGCTAAAATGAGCAATTCAGCAACTCACAACCTCCCTCCGAGTACCATACAAGGCCTGAAAACAGCGTTGCTGAAGCAGTGGGACTAATTGTCACAGGAATTCAAAAATTCCCTTATTCCCGGTATAAAATCATGGGGCGAGGCCTGCATATCTGTAAGAAGGGACCATACTCATATTCATACATTTTTTTTTTTTTGTTTCTAATCTATAATCCCTGTTTCATACCTCCCGATCCCAATGAGTGTTATGCACGATCATGCGTGTGTATTTTGACTGTTAAACGGTAAATCTTGTATTATATCAACCCTACGTACTGTGATGTAGCCGCTTTCTTATCTCTAATTGCTGGGGAAAAAGTGGCCTAAATGGGTGGTCAAGATTTCTGACCTCTGTTCCTGCGACCATTCCTTAGAATCCGGGAGTGGACATTTTCCCCGGCCTGTGTGGAATTTCCGTTTCTCACGCATCCTTGGCGACGGCCACCCGACTTACGGATTGGAAATTTTCCCACGTTTGAGGAGCCGACGAACAAGGGACAAAGGAAAGCCGAAAAGATGAACCAGGAGCAACCTGGGCTTTAAAAGGCACGGCGTGAGATTTTGCAGGGAGAACAAGAGAGAACCGTTTAGAGACCTCTCAAGCGATTTATCGAGAAACACACGGCGTCTGCATCTACGATTATAGTCGACCAGCGAAGGACTTTGGTTCCTATTACCGATACAGAGAGAGAACTGTTCGGAGGCCTCTCTAGCTATAGACAGCGAGAGACGCACTGCATACGCATCTACGATTATAGTCGACCAGCGAAGGACTTTGGCTCCTATTACCGATACAGAGAGAGAACCGTTCGGAGGCCTCTCTAGCTATAGACAGCGAGAGACGCACTGCATTTGCACCCACGATCATAGTTGACCAGCGAAGCCGAAGTATTTTGGCCCTTATTACGGATAAAAAAAAGCGTCAACCTAACGTGATTCTCATTAAAAGTTGGATGTTCGAGAGGAACTGATCTTTACTGTAAAAGAGACTGTGATCCCAATCTCGAAACGAGTGTAAAAATATTCTAGTTAATCTTTCCTTGTAATAAATTGTTTTTATAAGCTGGTTGAAGTCATTACAGTACGTAGCAAATTTCATTAAAATCTGTTCAGTAGAAACCAAATTTGAAAATTCTTTTAATTTTGAACACCAGCGTAAAAATAATGTGGTCACAGATTCAATTCTATACAAAAACAAAGAAGCAAAAATGCTGCTAAATTATTTCCATAGAAATTGTTACAAACGAATATTGATTATGGAGATAATACATATTGGATTAAAAGTAACAGCAAAACGTAATATGGGGACACACAAAACACAATATGGAAATGAAATACATCACATCGAAATGAAAACAGTTTCAAAACCTCTCGAAGGCAATAAAAACCTACCAGGGAAAAAATGTAACGAAGAATTCTACAACAATCAAAGATAAAAAGAGCAAAAACGTCGGTAGCGCGAATGACAAAGTAGTGGCGTTACGTGTATAAATACTTCTCATATCATACTTGGTACATTACAAAGCAAAGGTAACGACATTAAAAGCTTATCTTAATTTTATTGAAAAGAAATGTTATATATGTTACACCTTATTGAAATACATTCAAAGACAAAGAAACAATCCATTAAAATATCTAAAACACATTACAATAAAACATAACACCGATCGTTAATTGTAAAAACAGATTGTACCAACGGGTTAGAATGTAGTTGGCCATCAATCGGTTGGTCACGCTATTGATGCGAAGTATATTCTTGGGGGCATCTTTGCTTTGTGTTTTCGTGAAGGACAGAAGCGTAACCGACAATGATTCATAAGCCACTTAACCGACTCGATCACGCCCAGACTATTCAGAACCTAGTTTCGGAACTCTAATTATCCAACAAATGTAAGACCGAAGCGTTCGTTCACTGATGCTAACTAAAAAATACGAGGGACCACGCCTGCCATTTCGACCTCTTTCGGCACTTCACTATTTGGAATGTCTGTAAAAACGCTAAGAAATAATTATCCATACATTAAGACAAGCTCTCTCTCAGCTGGTTGAAATTCTTTTTATTTTTGACACCTGGAAGAATTGCGTCATTAAGTTCTATAGTTGACACGCTTTCAGTTGTTTTGATGGCAGTTGGCGATTTTTTCAGAGATATTTTCTTCCAAATGATGATTCTTTATTGTTCTGAATACTTCAGACTACTGTAAACAGAGTAGTTTGACGTTTTATCTGATTTTCTGATTTTTTACCCATTAATATATCACCATTTGGAGTGAACCGGTTTACTACAATCCATTTGATTTCGATCAGATTTAGGAAGCAACAAAATTATATTATTCGAGATCTACTTGACAAATATGAGAATAATTTTTTCTGGGAGATATTATACCAGAAAAATGGCCCACATTTGTATATCTTCCCACATAACGAATAAGAAAAGCCTCATCCCAGATTTCCGGGGCTTTAAACCCTTATAGTTTTATTTATGAGTTAACGAACCCTTACAAGTCGATTTCAGAACGTTTTATAATTCTGCACGCATGTATACGAGCTATTTCCAAAGTGAAGCATTCTCATTTTTCAAAAAAATTCCAGAAGTTGCGATTCGTGCACTTGTTTATAATATTACGTTTTTAAAATTAGGAAACATTTCATAAATAAGATATTTTTCCTTTGAACATGTTAATTTGGCATTGTGGTATAGGAAAAAAAAATATGAAGTCTATTTTATACCAGAAAAAAAAGAACAGAATCAATCAAGTGTATTTATTAACGTCTCACTAAAAATAAACACCAGAGCTATTGGCAACGAACTTTGTATTTTGAACCATGGTCAAGTGACGAGGACGACACCTGAGTTGGCACCTTCTCCAAACTAACACACCACGTCAAGGGAAGGTCTTTGAGCTTCAGCAGATTCAACGTGCATCAGTCCCTCCACACAGCAGGGCTTCAACAGCACTAGGGCTCGAAATCATGACACGCCGAGCAAGATTTCGTGAACATAGCCACTAGACAACCGTGGCTACATTTTTAATTGGGAGTTACAAGGTTATAATGTAATAAGTACTTTAGTGCTAACCACCATATACGCAACATTCTCCTACTTAACATGAGAGTTATTGGTAACGGGATTACTAATTTTGAATCTGAATCAAAAGGTGAGGCTACCTCACTCTCCGAACATCCACATCATCTCATCAACTCGTTTGCAAGAGAAAAACGGAACGATAGAAACTATATTGATCGGTAAATATTAATAAACAAGTAAAAATTAAAGTTGTTTTCTTTTGTATCAAAACGGACAGAACTTTTCGGTAGACAACATATGGAAATATTAAACACTACGAAAAAAAAAGAATTTAACTGTTAAGCACTTGAATTCCCTTTAAACAAACACAAATAGTGTTTTGATGTTTTAAAAACAGTATTCGAACAAAAATACAAAATCAGTATCTTCAAAGTATCGACTCTTCTTCACAATATCCTTCGAACATATTCCATCGACTTTAAAAGAAGTAAAAGTTAAGTTTGATTCATTCCGGCGGAAAGCAAAAATTCGGTCACGGAGCCAGATCCTCCAGCGAGGAAAGACGGGGAGGGGAGGGTCGAAACTTCTGACCCCGATCCTTGCTTTCAAGGTCACTCACCTGGACGATCGATGGGCCTCAGGTACACTCCGCCACCCCCTTTTAGCCGGACAACCCTGGAGAGAGGAAGGGGCCTTTGCACCAATAGAAAGAGCTGACAAACGGAGCGAAGTTTCTTTTCTGTTGAGTAAGAAGGAAATTAAATGAGATGGAAGCAATGATTGGTTCAACGGAAGTCGGACGACCAAGGCCTCCATGTAATTTTTAGATGCATGTATCCCGGGATGCAAATTTATTTCTTGATCATGGTTATGATTCTGGAACTTGAAGAAAAATGCTTACTTAGCAGATTATTTTCTTAATTTTGTTATTTCAAAAACATTCTACAGGATACTTTTTGATGTGTTACATCTTTCCTCTCGGTTGCTGGATATTTGTAGGAGTGATTTCGTGAAAAGGGACGGAAATGTGTAACAGGAAGTCGGGAAAGCGCGTGCTATTTGATTTGATCAATCAGCGCGCTTGGTGGTGTCTCATCGCTACCCTCGCATCGGGTTATACAACTCAAGCCACCCGCCTTTTTTCTATTGTAAAATTTCGCATTTTAAAATATTCGAATTCAAAGACTCGGTTTCGCGTTTTCTTGACTCTAAATTCATTTCGTAAATACCACCAAATTTTATTAGACTTCATCCAGGATAAACTTGCGATTCTTACGCTCAATTGGCTCAGAGCTCGTTGTGTATGAAATCTGAGGTTATATTTATATGTGTAAACCATATTAATAATTATATTTACTGATAAACGTCTGACAAAGTTCATCATTCTTAAAGAAATACGAGTAATATGGAATTATTCGAATAAATATTTTAGAGAGTATCTTTTTCATACCTTAAGGTTCATTCCTGTCGCTGTCAATATAATATTTTTTAAATGTGATTAAAAAGTTTTCTCGATAAAAAAGCTGATTAATTACACGTGTAATTTTGATTTTATCTAACATTTCCAATATTTAAATGTATACCAAGCTAATTAAATTTTCATCATTTTTTGATAATTATTTTAGATAAAAAATTGCATTACTCCTTATGTTAATTAAATGAAATTTTCATTAAAGATAATTATTCGACAGAAAATTATTTCCAAACCTACCCGATTCATTTTTTTCAGGATTTAAATTACTATTGCGTATTTACCACGATAACATGTCAGATGTTACACATCATATGCGACTACTGTAAGGCTCGTTTCTTGTAACATTACTGAATTTGGACTTTTACAGAATTGTTTTGAATGCTTTACTAATCACTATTAGTATTTTACCCTAATATGAAATCTTTACTTTGCTTTATTGGAATTTAACATTTATTCCGGAGATAAGAGATTCCGGATCTCATCAGACAGCTGGCTTTGGAAACAATTCACTGTATCCCCCAGACATCTTTAAAGATTTATACTGATGGTAGCAGAGGTGATGGAGAATTTCTGGTATTGTGGAGTGCATACCCTTACTCCTACCGAAGTCATAGACATTAAGATTAAGAATCCAAATTTTTGTTCAGTTTTTAGATCGGAGCTTATTGCTATCAGAAGGGGCTTGCAGTTCGCATGTGAAAGCGAGGTTCAGTTTCAAGACGTTTGAATTTTGACTGACAGCCGTACTTTAGTACAGCATCTTTCCAATTGGCCATCTATAGGGGACCAAACTAGCTTTGATAACCTAAATCTTGTTTATCCGACTTTTCAGATCATCTTGTATATCCCACGTGGTCTCATCCTAAGTGAAGGTTGATGGTAATGAGAAAGCCGATTTCTTGGCAAGGATTGCGTGAGCCTTATTAGGTTTCTTACGTTTAGCAAATTATCTCCCTTATGAAGATTGAACTCAATCAACTTGGAAGAACTCCTTCCAGTTATCCTTGGTACTTCGGAAGACATCCATGGGGTTCATTCAGGCTTATGCCTAGGAAATACCAGGATGTCTTCTCGCGCTTTGTTTGCGACCATATAAAAGCTCTCACTTTTCGCCAGGGTTAAAGGATTTCCCCGCAGTTTCACCGGTGTTATTCCAAACTGGTTTTCCATGCCTACATCTTGACTTGATTGGGTTTTAAAAAGGACGAGGTCCTTTTAGACCCTCTTCTGTTTTTAGAATTTCTAGAATTTTTTGGATTCACGGAGATTGTCTAGCATTGCTAAGCAATTAGATCTGCGATTAGCAAAAACAGAATTTGTCAGCCAGCTGCATTAGTTGAAATGTACAACAAAAACAGAAATTACACAGAAACATATAACGTATAACTTGGTTACTATGACAACCATTAATTATATTTGATTGAGCTTCCAAAGAAGCTTTTGATAGAGAACGAAAGAGAGCCAAAAAAAATTCATACAGAAATTATTAAAATATTTTTGTGCTAAATGCGTGTGACGTCAAAATCACGTGATAAATGCGATGATGTGTTTTCAATCAATCAGTTCATGAGCCTCACTGTTATTAAATTTGCTTCAGCCAGAAACTTTATTTTAAAAAATATGTGCTAACAATAACAAAGAACATAGGTACACAAAATGCACTTGGTTTAAAAGTACCCGTATTGTATCATTTTTATTTAAATTTTGGAAAATCTTTTTGAACAATCTTAATGTATGGCTTAGTTGGAACAATTATCATTATTGATAATTGTGTGTGTGTGGATAACTTATAATTATCACTATTTATAACTCTTGAAACCATTTTCAATTAAACAGCATCTGAATTGTACACACAAGTGCAACAACAAGTATGTTTGAAATTAAACAGAAAACACATAATCGAAATTATGCGACAGTCATGAATCCTGCTTATTGTAACATATTTTGTTTTAATGTTTACAATACGTTTTTGTTTTTAAATAAATCCGTCTCCCAATTAAATTAATTTCAAAGAGTAATTACTTAGTTCTCAGCCTAAAACAAACAATCGTTTGTTTTTGAAGTTTTACTGTGTGCACTATTTTCCGCACAAATTTATTCTATTTATTCAAACATATTTATAGATATTATAGTAATTCATAAATAAATGAACTCTTCTGAACATCGGGAATTCTAATTTAATCATTAAAGTTAGAAGGAATATTGAAAATATTGAGGCGAAGAAAGGTCACACAACAACTGGTTTCACATTATTAACGCTGACCCAATTTATTGAAATAAGGTTTCATTTTCGATACTTTCAATAGTTAATGACTTAAAAAAGTAATAAAGAAAATATAAATTATAAATTTTAATACTAGAAACAGAAAATAATTTTTTTAATCAAAATTTTGGAAATTAAATGAAAAACCATAAAACCAAACACGTTTTTTAGGAAGAAAATTCTCAAACATCAAAACACAATTCCTGCAAATTAAAATAAATGGCCTTAAAATTCAAATTTAAAAATAATTCTTTCAGCGCCTCATGCTTTTACGATTTTTTTTCTTTCGATTTCAATAGTTTTGAACAAATCCCCCTTCCACTTTTAAATACACTACTAAAAAACTTATGTGAAAAAATATTTTTATTAATATTTTCCAATTTTTAGTTCTTAATATATTTCGTAAATCAATAATTGATAACTTTCTCTCTCTCTCTCTCTGATTTTAACATATTTTTAATAATCTATTAAAACATAAAATCGATTCGAGCTTTCAACTACAAAATTTTACCAACGTTCTCTTTCAAATAGAATCAAAATTATAATTAACTGATAATTATTAAGCCCAGTGGCTGAGAGGTAGCGCTTCCACGCCACAGGTCCGGGGTTCAAACCCCGAGCTGCGAAAGCTCGACTCAGCCCTCATTCCTTCAGTGGGTCGACAGGCTGACTACTTGACCGAAATATTCACACATGCACCCCAGGGCCCAAGGTCATGAAAACTGAGATAGGCACAGTAGGCCTTGGAACTATTGGGCCTTTGCACCACTAAGTATTTTGATAATTATGATTTGAAAAAATTATTAAAGAACTCTTTTGTCACTGGATTCACACACAAACGTAAAACACTTCAGGAATCTAGCAGATCAGTAAGGGAACACTTCAGGAATCTAGCAGATCAGTAAGGGTTGATTTTTTAAAACTATGTTTTCCAGAAATACGAATGAGTGTTTTTTGACGTCACACCATAAAACAAGACGAGGGCTGTTGGCTACGGACTACATTATCATAAACCATGGCCAAGTGACGAAGACGAAGCATGGGCTGATGCCTCACTTTCCAAAATCTCACACCACACTAACAAGGGGACGTTAAGCTTCGACAGGTTAACGTGCATCTGCTTCTGCATATGGCGGGTTTTCAGCGGCACTAGTGTTCAGGCATAACAGGTCAGCAACACCAGAAACTTGAAATAAATCGAATTTAGTAGAAAAAAAAATTAATTTTTGAGAATCTGTCAATTACGAATATGAACTGAAATATTTTAGTTCCTATTCAACCTTAATTTGCAAAAACTGCAATGATTTAAGTGAATTACTGTATATTCTGATTCGACAGAGGTTATGTACGTTTGCTCTACAAAAGAAAAATCAAAATGGTTCCTCCCAATGAAAAAATGACCAACAATTAACAACAACAAAAAAAATTATCAAACTATATTATAATATAAGAGGAGCTTTTACAACAAAAAAATTTTAGTTGATTCAGGCGTACGTGCTTAACAACACAAGTGACTGAAAATTTATCAACTGTGCTTAAGGGCAACTCTGAACAAGAGACTTTTAACATTTAAAGAAAAAAAAATTCTTATATTAGGTTGAATAATAATGAATTAATAATTACCACCATGTAATACATAGGATGAAAAACATTCCTCCTAATGTACATTTGAAATGTGCATTAAATCCTTTACACTCTAAACTAAAATATTTTTTTTTAATTTCAATAAATTTAAAATTGATTTGACATTTTCCAGAATTACTTCTAGAGTGAATGAATTTTTATTAAAGTCACACTTTCAAGCAACTTAAGAGAAATTTAGGACAGATCGCGAAACACTTCCTGTTCATCGTTTATTAATGTCGTATTTTAAGGCTATAAATTGGTCATAGGCCATGGATGGCGAACCAGTGGCATGCGTGCCATTGATGGCACGCGATACAATATTTTTGGCACGCCAGTGATCAAAATGGTTTCCAATTTATTTCAAAGCTCACTATGAAATATTACGAGCAAACACGAGTGATCGGTTGTGAGGCGGCGAGGAGCACACTCGTTTGTTATTGCCTTAGTTACGACGCAGACCAAAATTGTTTATGATGTAAAGTTTGTCCACGCATAGCATAATCAATTTCATTGACACAACTGGATTTTAAAGTTTATCTGTGTTATATTTACGATTTTTAACTGTTATTTAACATGGCTAGTTTAGCAAAAGAACAAAAAGTGCAAGACGGTAAGTGTAACAGAAAATTTCAAATTTGGTGTACCAAGAAACATGGCATTATTAGTAAAGGTGACAAAGCGGTGTGTGTTTTATGTTCTGGAATAGTGGTATGCAGAGCATCATCCGTAAAGCGGTATTTTGAAACAAATCATAAACACTTTTGTCAAAAAAAGTGAGTCACAGAAAAAAAAAATAATTGCTTAGAAACCGTTTGGCAGATGACTCAAACTCAGCATGTATTCTACAAAAAGTAACATCTTGCAATCCTAATATAAGTTATTTGTCATCCAATCTGCAACAACAGAAGTCACACTAATGTTTACTTTAGTTTGAATTACACGTATAGCTAAAACATTTATAACTAAACAGAAGCAAAATGTGTTTTTTCGTAGTAAAAAGAGTTTTGAATTGTTTAGTATTTAGTTTTATTATTTTCCCAATAATCACAAGGCAAACTTATTTGACGGCACGTCTATACCTCACTAAACGCTTCTTTAAAAAAAAAATGGCACGTTGATCCGTAAAGGTTCGCCACCCCTGCCATACGCGATGGATCGTTTGAAACAACGGTCGAGGACAACACATGCACTGTGGCACCACTTTATAAAATTCCATATCACGCCAACGCGAGGAATTTGAGTCTCGACATATTTTCCGTGAAATTAAATCCTCTGCAAGGTAGATCTTTAGGGGCACAAATACTCAATTACGTGAATTTGTGTCAGGGAACAGTTCTGGATACGCGATTTTAATGTCTGAATAAAAGTTCATTTTCTAAGTTATTTAAAATTTAAAAAAAAAAAAAATTCTTTCAGAATTTTCCGCTTTTTTTTTGCCTGCTTAAACAGTTATTGAATAAATCATGAACATAAAGCTTAATTTGTTTTAGTTAAAGCTAGATATTTAAAATCTAATTCAGGTTTTTTATAAGTAAGCTTACAAACTCAAGTTAGTTAGCATTTATTAACTTTGTATTTAAAGCAACGCGTAGGCTATTAACAATGAAAACTCGCAATTTTGGAACTGCGGTCAAGTGACGCAAACGACACCCTACTCTATGAAATTCCACTCCACGCCAACGTGGATTTTGAGCCACGATAGATTTAACATGCATGAGCCAATCTACCCGGCGCTTCTTCAGAAGCATCAGGACTCGAATCCACGACTTAACAAATCCAGTCACAAGTCGGTGACCATGACCACTAGGCTACTGTAGCCACATGAACTCAAGTAAAGGAAAAATTGCAAAGCTTTAATTCATTATTTCGTTTGACGTTTCTATGGTTTCAGGGAGGATACGTAAAATATCCGCACTTGATAAATAAAGAAAAGTTCCTGGGTACTGTCCTGTAAGAATGTGAATGAAAACAATATGAAAAGGATTTGTTGCATTTTTCGGAAGAGATAGTCGAAACACTTTCACTTTCTCGAAACTGGAAAAGTTTCAAATAATACTGATAAAAAAAGGGGGAAGGGTGCAAACAGAATCCATGGATAAGTATTCTATTGTATTATCTCCGGAATATTTCGTACTAACCGAAAAATAGAACTCCGGCGAATCTAATTATCGAAATTTTCAAACCGAGGAAAAACATTTCCTCCGCTTCCCGCCTCAGCACAAAAGGAAGATTTTCGCGGGCTTCCAAGTTTATAATGGGAAAGTACAAAGAAAAATATTCTCTTTCTCGCTTCCAATCGGAATCACATTTGAAAGAGTTTCAAAAAGGAGCATTCGTCATTTCTTTGCTCCCCTCTATGTTAAATGCTTCAGCAAGAATTGTTTTAGCAAATCTAATGCATTCAAGGACACACAATGATTGTTTCGTCCAAATAGTACTTCACTCATTGTAATGATCATTTCAATGGCCAACACAAATTGTACAAATAAAATTATCCCATTAAAATGGTTACATGAAAACTCAAATCGAAATACACATTGTTTATTGAAAAAAGTTACTTATTTTCATTCCCCGTTAATTAATTTTGCATCCTCTTGGTTTTGTTCTTTACTATTCAGTTCATTAGATGTTTTCTATACTTCGCATTGCGTTTGTTCTTATTGTTGTTCTCACTAAAAAAACTATTAAGAATTTTATTTGTTTAAGTTATCCAAGTAATGGCTTCATATCAGCAGGTCTTACTTTAAATACTAATCCAGAACAGAAAATATTCAATTACGTTTTCGTGTTCTTCGATGTTAATTCGGAGAATCGTAGTAATTCTTTTCGTAGATGTTTTCCTAGTTAAAATACATGGATTTTTATAATTTTTTTTTATAAAAGCAAGTTTAAGTTTGGCCTCTTAAATATGAATTTTTTAAAAATCTATCATTAAATTTTCAAATTTCACACCACGATTTAATATGACACTATTATATTTATACAATGGTTATATATTATACTAGCTGTTACCCGCCCGCTTCGCTGGGTATTTCATGATGTTTTATAAATTTTTACTGCTTATATATATGTATAAATTATTGATATCTAAGTCCTAGCATTAAGAATTCGATTGAATTGAAAAATATACTTATACCTGTAACTGTCACCTGTTGATAAAAAAAAAGGGCAGAACTCATCTAATTTGTATTTTTTAAAAATCTCTAAAATTGAAGCATAGAATGATGTTTGCTTTTTCGTAACTCAAAAACCAAGTGGATTCCCGCAAAACCAATTTTCGGTGGATCTCTACTCCGTAAATTGAACATGCAAGCCAAATTTCAAGTCTAAATCTAACAGAAAAAAGCAAAAGTTTTATTACAAATATCCCCGTAATCCCGTTGTGAGCCGTTTTCCAAAATTACCGCTCTTAGCGGATTTCAATTCAACAAAAGAAAAATGCAAACCAAATTTCATTATTATAGTCCTTGTAGCTCGAAAAAAGTAATTTTTTTGTCAATACGTCCCAGTAACCCCCTGCAACCCCCCCCCCGAACTTGATTTGCTTAAAATTTATTCTTAGTCAATCCCTATTCAACAAAAGAAACATGCTTAACAAATTTCAAGTATATGGGTCTAACAATTAAAAACAGGAACTTTTTTCTGTAACTCCTCTTGACCCCTCGCAAACATCCCTGGGGGTCACTTTTCGTTTTACTCTTTGTTAGAGGAACTCAATTCCCCATGAAAGGAACATGCCTACCAATTTTCAAGCAGGATGATCAAATAGTTTAAAAATGGAAATATTTATCGATTACGCCTCTTAATCTCCCAAAATTAAACTTGATAGTTGATATTCGCGAAACCCATTTTGTAGCGGTTCTCTACTTTACGAAACGAATCTGCTTATCAAATTTCAAGACTGTACGTCTGATTGTTTAAAAATGGGGATAGTTATCTATAACGCCACTGGAGCCCCGCAACGCACTTCTGGGTCTGTTTTCACAAAACCCATTTTGTAGGGAAATTGCACTCTATGAAAGGAATCTGCTTAGCAAAATTTGAAGACTGTGGGTCCAATTAATTAAAAATGCAAAATAATTATCAATAACGCCCCTTGAACCCCCGCAACACTACCTAGGGTCGATTTTCACAAAACACATTTTGCAGTGTATTTCTATCCTATGAGAGGAATCTGCTAACCAAATTTCAAGACTGTTAGTCTAATAGTTTAAAAAAAGAAATAATTATTTATATCTGCCCTTAAACACCCCTTGGGGGTCAATTTTCTCAAAACCCGTTTTGTAGCGGATATTTACTCCATGAAAGAAACATTCGTACCAATTTTCAAGCAGGTAGGTCAAATAGTTTAAAAACGAAAATATTTATCTCTTACGCCACTTATTCCCCTGCAACGCCACTTAGAGGTCTGTTTTCACAAAACCTTCTTATAGCTGATCTCTACTCTATGAAAGAAATATCTTTATCAAATATAAAGACTGTGCGTCTAATAGTTTAAAAATGGAAATAATTATCTATAACGCCCCTTAAGTCCCCTCAACGCCACTTGGGGGCAATTTTCACGAAACCCATTTTTAGCGTATCTCTACCCTATGAGAGGAATCTGCTTACTAAGTTTCAAGACTGTACGTCTAATAACTTAAAAATAGGAATTTATAACGCCCCTTAACCCCCCCCCCCGCAACACCTCTTGGGGGTCAATTTTCTCAAAACCCATTTTGTAGCGGATATTTACTCCAGGAAAGAAACTTACCTACCAATTTTCAAGCAGGTAGGTGAAGTAGTTTAAAAACGGATATATTTATCTATTACGCCCCTTAATCCCCCGCAACGCCACTTAGAAATCTGTTTTCACAAAACCCGTTTTGTAACTGATCATTATTCTACGAAAGGAATCTATATATCAAATTTAAAGACAGTGCGTCAAATAGTTTAAAAATAGAAATAATTATCTATAACGCCCCCTAAGCCCTGCAACGCCAATTGGGGTCGTTTTTTAGCAAACTCATTTTGTAGCGGATCTCTACTCTCTGAAAGGAATCCGCTTACCCAATTTCAAGATTGTACATCAAGTAGTTTAAACATGGAAACAATTATTATTAAAGCTCTTAACCCCCGTAACACCCCTTGCGTTTCGAATTTCGGAAAATCCTTTCTTAGCTGATGTCTACTCTATCAAAGGAACATGTCTACCAAATTTCAAGTCTGTAGGTTGAATAGTTCCAGAGATTTCGTGATTAGTCAGTCAGTCAGTCAGTCAGTCAGTCAGTGAGTGAGTCGCTTTTCTCCTTTATATATATAGATTTATATAATGGTTTCAATATGTATAACATTCGAAAATAGCAATATTGAATATTAATAATTTTGTACTGCATAGTACTTGTCTCCATAAAATAAAATGATGAAATTTCTTAGTTATTATTAATTGCATAAATAAAAATTCATCTTCGAAAATTTTAAAACAAAAATTACGATACTTTCGATACTACAATACGATAGGAATATTAAATATGAACTTGTTTTACATGGCCTTTTTTTTTAATATGCAACGTGTCAGTTGTTCAGAAATTTCATTTAAATCGTTAAAAATTTAGATTTAACTACTTTAGAATGGAATTTTTCTTTCAGAAAATAAAAAATTCCTCAAATCTAAAGTAAAAATTGTCTTCCTCCCCAAGAGTTCTCATTTAAAATTGCTCTTAATTTGCTAAAATAGTATTGAGTTCTTCAGCAGAGTAATGAATAAGTAGTTATTTCTCTTGGATAATCTTTCTTTTTTTAAAATCTATTACAAGTAATTACTTTATATATATATATATATATATATATAGTATAGTTATACTGAGGTTGTGACGGGTCTATTCGCGAGATATTCATACTAATCCTCTTGGGGAAACTTTGGGGCTAGCATTTACATTAATTCACAGCCTTTCAAGAAAAACACGAGACAGATATATGTTAATTAGTTCGACTATATAAAGTCTCTCTCTCTCTCTCTATATATATATACATATAGGTTTTGTAGATGTAAAGGGGAGAAGGAGCAGGTAAGCTGTCACGTAAGTGCTAATATTGGAATAGTTCCTTCACAAACCTAGCGAGCGTTTAAAAGGTAATTTTTGAGATTAAATTGATAGATTGAAGATTTAAGATAGTTTAATCAGAATCGGCCATCGATTCATTAGTGTTTGTTCTCCTTATCCATTTCTGGTAGTCGGGTTTACTTAGAATTTAATATTAGGATTAATCGACACTTTAGATATCACTCCTAGGTTAATTCTTATAATTTAACTTGTGATTGCTTAAGTGTGTGTTCAAAGTTTGAATAAATCTAATTGTTATTATGGAGTTTGTTGGTGATGCTTTGTCCCCCCCACACACACCTAGAGACGCGCCGGACAGAGGGAGAGGTGCCAGTTAGGACCACTCCCCCACAAGGTTTATAATTATATGTAAATATTACTATGGATTATATACATATATAGTGCATAATAATATATACAAATAGTTATACACGAAAGTATATCTAGTCAAAACAGAGTAAGATATATTATCCACAGTAGTACAATAGCAAACTTTTGGCCTTAAGAACCAAGATTGCAGGTTTAAACATGCTTTTTGGCTAGACAACCTTCACCTGTAATTTGCCGATGCACTGGGTCGTTGGGAACAGAAGAAATGTTATAGGTATGTAATTATTATTAAATAAAATACGCTAATATTAATTAATAACATATAACGATAAAATTGAATGGACTACTTACTAGTATAGAGTTAAAATCGTGGTAAAAAAAACTAGAAGATGATAAATCCTACCTCGTGAACACAACATCGAGTTAATGTTCCCCGCCAATATATATAGACAGTTTTAAAATTTTTATAAGCTTTGCTTTCTGTTATTATGATGCAGAGAGGATAATTTGCTGAGGTTCCACGTCCTCAGATTTCGTATGGTGTGGAAGTTTGGAGCCTGGGATGCCAATTCAGACGGCTTTCTCTTTACTTGAACTTGGTTCAAAATTACAAAATCTGCCACTAATAAGCATTTTTGTCGATTCTAAGTGATCAAACTATTCCTATATCACACATGTAAATATAGTAGGACATTAGTACAAAAAACAGTAAAGTTATTCTGTTTCATTTCTATCAGTTGCTTTGGTGAGTGAGTGAGTATTGACGTCGCACTATTCCACTACAAGGTATTTTGGCTACGGCTCTCGCAATTTTGAACCATGGACAAGTAATGAGGACGACATCTGTGCTGGTACCCCCTCCTCTCCTAACTTCCACACTAAACCAACGGGAAGGCGTTTGAGCCTCGACAGATTTAACATGCATTGGCCCCTTCTGCACGGCGGGTTTTCAGCGGTACAAGGCTCGAACTCATGAATGCCTGCCCTGTGAATCTGTTACCTTGGCCACTAGCCTACCACGGTCACACCTATTGCTTTGAATAAATTAATCTAGTCAAACATACGATATCAACTGTAACTAAGGAAACCGAAGCTAATAATAATTTAATACATGAATCACTTTTTCCATACAACTAATAAGAAACAGATTTGTTACACTATACTATAGTCAGGGTCAAGTAATCAAGGCGACCTTCAAGGTTTGACTTAAGAACTTTTTATTAAAAGGCTTTCTGGCTTATACAATTGGAATCATTAATTCCGAATTTAAAATTAGTTGAAATCGATATTTGTCTTTTCCCTTCTCGGTCCAGTCATCGATTGCGCATGTTCTGACCACAGCTGACATCGAATGCACTTAATGGGAATTCCATAACACCCTCCCCAAAGTAAATAGATTTGGCGAAGGGGACAACGGCATTATCGAACATGACCACCCCTCTTCGTTGACAGCTCTCCTGACGACGACCTACTTGACGGGCGATGTGGACACTGGTCGTTCGATTTCGGATACTCGAATTGCGAGGGAGTCGCGTCAAGACATTCCTTCCCGTGACTTTGATTGATTGAGAGTGATTTTGATTCCTCTGAAAGTTATAACCATGACGATGGCGGGCACCCCAGATCAATTGAAAAAAGGTTGCTCTTTAAGAAGTGATTTTTAAAGAAGCAGATCCACTAAGAAGCAATGAAATGTTCTTTAAAAAATTATAAATAATCAGTGAAAATAAACATTTATTATTTTTTTTCTTGTCATAGTATACTAGATACGAATGTCTTCAACATCATTAACGTATTTGTTTTTATTGTATCGGCTTGTCAGACACCATTCTTTTCTTCGAAAGATTCAATAGAGAAAAAGTCGAAGTGAAAGTGTAGAATTTTCGGTCACAATACCTAATGAGGTGATGGAAGGTATCAAGCAGGAGCTACCACCGTATCAATGATACGGGGCTTCCACGCTACAGGGGCCCCCAAACGAATAAGCAAAAAAAAAAAAAAAAAAAAAAAAAATTCTTAAAATGTCAAGGGGCCTCAGAAAAGATTCTCCAACGAATTTTGTTCCAATTACGTTAGTTTTAACTAAATCAGCAAAGTTTTTTGTCCGATTTCTGCCTGTGATTAATTGTACGGCCATGAAAGGTGATGTTAGAGAAAAAAATTCTCGTAAAATTGTGACCACAGTAGTTAATGATGAGATGGAGGGTGTCAATTTTTCCCATTTTCGAAAATGTGCTTGCCTTCACTTAAGGTATCCGACTACCTTAAAACTATGAATTTTGCCAAAAATTGACAATTTTTTTTATGATTTTATTTTATACACCATCTTATTAGCTTCATAAAAATACCAAGTTTATCATTTTCCGTTCACTAGAACAAAAACTACAAGTGTTTTAGTAAAAGCAGAAGCCATTATTTTAAGCAAGATGTCATACTTTAAAACGCGTTGTACTCGAAATACGTTTTTTTGAAAATACTCAAACGGGGGGCCAGCGATGGCTAAAAAAGTTGTGAACATAATTAACTGAAATTTTTAGTGTATGTTCTGTATAATTATAGAAGTGTTTTAACCTTCAGATTTATCAATCACTGTTTTATTACAAAATTTACAGTTCCTTATGTGAATATAATCAATGTTTTTTTAAGCAATTTCATATAATAACTGAGATAAAGTGTTCTAGTTTTCGTAAAAATTAAAATATCTCTTATCCTGAAGGTCATTTCAAAATTGAATAATGTAGCAACACATTAAATTGAAAAAATTGAAAATTTGTCCATAAACCTTTGGTACAGAATGGGCCGCATTTATGCTATTTTTTGTCAATTTTTACCTAGTTTTACCCCTTTTAGTAATAATAATTTTTTTTCTCTTCTTAAATTTAGTATATTTTTCTTAAAATGTACTAAACCCAAATCTAAAAATAACAAAAAAATCCCCATATCTTCATTTAAAAAAAAAAAGTTGTCGCAACCAGTCGGATACCTTAACCAAGTAAGAGTAACTTTTTTAATGTTTTTGCCAGAAGGTATATAACCTCCCTCCCCCCTTTTCCCTAGCGCCCAACTATCGTTAAGGTATGTGACTATCCTAAAATCGTGTGTTTGGTGAAATTTTTCGAAATTTTTTTTATGTTTTTATATTATGTTTTTATATATTTAAGATTCCAAAAATACTTTATTTTAGTTCCTACGATATTTAGAAGCAAAGTTACAGCTTAATTAGTAAACCGGAAATGGAATTTTCAAAACCGGAAATGGGTATTTAAAGATACATAAAATGTAAACAAATAGTTTGAACTCCTTTTTCCTGACTTTTAAGCAAGATAAACATTCATTACTTATTGTAAATACAGATCAAGGTATCCTTTACTTATTTAATAATATTTTTTCCATCTGGCAACTGTTTTTTTTTTAAAATTCAAGCTTGTTTTATTGAATGGCAATACTATTATCGTCTATACTTTGTTTACATTGTTCATTCGAAAGCGTTCTTCTTTATTACTAATTATTTTTGATATTTTTACAATTTATTCATTTATTTAATTTAATTTTAACGTTTTATTTCATTGTGAGTAATTTCAAAATGCCGAAAACTAGATCAAAAGTGACTAGAAAGAGAAGGTTTTATGGAAACAGATTTACCAAGTCAGCACCAAACAGTAACAAGGCGTCGTCTGCAAGTGAAGCAAAATTGAGCACTAATGACAGTTTTGATGTGCCTGAACCTATATTTCATGGTTCTACAGGTAATCGAATTATTGATTTCCAAGCTTTATTGGGAATTATTTCAATCCTGTGTTGTCCGGAATGCTATGCAACTGGATTGAAACTAACAGAAGATTCCAGGGAAGGACTTTGCTCTAATTTGTGTGTGTCTTGCAGTTGTGGATTCATGACTGGCTTTACTTCTACCCGTAAAGAAAATAAAAAATTCACTCTCAATACTTTATTGGTATTTGGATTGAGATTGATTGGCAGGGGATTCACAGCTGGTAAGAAGTTGCTATGTACTTTAAATTTGCCCTGCATTTCTAAAAACACCTTCAGAGCTCATGAACTCAAACTGCTGGAATCAGTACAGTTTTGTTCTGAAGAAAATATGAAAGCTGCATCAACAGAAGTGCGAAGTTTTAAAAAAAGTACAACTTGTGGTGTTTCAGTAGATGGCACATGGCAGCGGAGAGGCCATATGTCGCTTAATGGCTGCGTCTCAGCTATTTCCATTGATACTGGGAAAATTTTAGATTTGGAAGTAATGACTCAGTATTGCAAAATGTGTGAAATGAAAGTGAAATCTGAGCATGAATGCTCAAACTATAAAGGATCCTCAGGAAATATGGAAGCTGTTGGAGCTTTCAGAATTTTTGAAAGATCATTGATAAAAAGAGACTTGCAGTACACCGAGTACTATGGTGATGGGGATTCCAAGGGCTTTTTACAAGTAAAGAATATATATGGGGAAAACAGTGTCTCAAAACTCGAATGTATAGGTCATATACAAAAAAGAGTAGGCTCACGTCTAAGGAAACTAAAAAAGAACACCAAAGGACTTGGTGGAAAGGGCAAACTAACTGATAAATTTATCGATAAACTGCAGAACTATTACGGGATTGCCATCCGTAGCGATGTTGGATGTCTCGAAAAAATGCAATCTGCTGTAATAGCTGTTTTCTTTCACTGCTGCTCTAGCAATCAAAATCCCATGCATGGGCAATGTCCTACAGGGAAAGACAGCTGGTGCAAGTATAAACGAGCATTATGCGATGAAAAAGTACACATAGACAAAACAACAGGCCTTTCAAATTCAGTTATTAAAGTGATAAAGCCCACTTACTTAGCAGTCTGTGATACAGATTTGTTAAAAAAATGCCTCCATGGCATGACCCAAAATAATAATGAAAGTTTTAATAATGTATTATGGTCTATTTTACCAAAAGAAATTTTTGTTCACAAGAAAACTTTGTTTTTGGGTTCACACATTGCTGTCCTATTATATAATTCAGGTTATTTAGGACTGTTGCATGTATTTAATTATTTAGGTATGGTAATTGATCCAATGATACTTAAAAACTACATGGGAATCGACACAGAACGTATTCAAAAATCAAAACGCCAGTCATTACCCTCAACAAAACTCTCCAGAAAACAGCAAAAAGCCAAAAAAAAAGTCAAAATTAGCTAAAAATGAAGCTAAAGAAGGCTTAACCTATAAATATGGGGAGTTTTGAAAATGTTTTGTAAGTAGAAAAGTATTTATTTTGTGTTAAAAAAAATTTTAATGTGTTTTACGAGAAACTTTTTCAATATTTTTCTTCACGATAAAGTTCACTATACAAAATATTTTTAAGATAGTAAATTTAAATTTTCAGAACATGTTTTGTGTAGTTCTATCTGTGTTATGAATCAAAATCTAATGTCTGTATATATATATATAAATATTTAATTGCTTTTTTATGAAAAAAAGCATTAATTTTTTTTTAAAAATGAGTTTTTGCATACAATTTGGCGTATTTAAAAAACTTTTTCAATTATTACAAATCTTTTGATACCTAACACAGATAAAGATGTTATTTATGTGCTGTATAAATATTATATGAATACACTTATTAGAATTTTGTGTAAAAGATTTGTCGTAACTGCAATTTTTCACCAAAATTTCGCTAAAAACGACAATTGTTATAGTGTATAAAATTCTCAGGAAAACAGCAAAAGGTTAAAAAAAATTCCAAATAAGTTTTACATGAAATTTAAAAGAGCTTGAGCTATAAATATGGTGAGTTTAAAAAATGTACAATCAGTAGAAAATTTTTCACATAGCATTAAAATCTTTAAATGCATTTTCTGAGAAACTATGTTTTTCAATTTTTTTCTTCACGGTACGGTTGACTACAAGATTTCTTTTTAAGATATTGACTTGAAATTTTCAGAGAATCTTTAATTTAGTTTTATCTGTAGTCTAGTCTATAATCTAATACCTGTGTATAAATTTATTTATTTTATTGCACTTTTCGTGAGAAAATAACATTAGTTTTTTGTAAAAAAAATGAGTTTTTGCATAAAAATTGACATATTTCGAAAACTTTACAGAAGTATTATGAATTTCATAGTTACAATAACAGAAAATGATGTTATTTATGTACTGTATAAATATTATTAGAATATATGTATCAGAATTTTCAACACAATCCTTACCGTAATTGCAATTTTTCACTAAAATTTCACTCAAAATTCCCTATATTTCCAAAAATATTTATAACTTTGTAAAAACTGTGTTTGAATTCTTACTTTTATGTCCCATTACAAATAAAAATATGTTTACATAAGTGAAATTTTACATATTTCAAAAAAAGTGCTCCGAAGGTAGTCACATACCTTAAATTTCGGGGCACTCTGTATGTAAACAAATGTTAGATATACCTCAGAAAAGAAAACTTTTAGCTGTCATTTCATGAGAGCCTGTCACTCATTTCATACGAAAAAAGATTCGAAGAAACCGACAATATTTCTTCGAAAGGAATCTGCTATAAAAATCTATTATATATATATACCGTATTTACTCAAATCCAAGCCGCATTATTTTTCCAGGATTAATAATACTGAAAATCGGGTGCGGCTCAGAATCGAAGGCAAAACATTTTTTGGATGGGAGAAATTAAGTTTCCACCTCCTTCAAAAGGAAAAATGTAACCGCCCATTCTGGCCACTTGCGTCAATAACTAATCCCATTGTGTGGTTTATATCCAGCATTCAATCTATCCTAAGCATCGTTGTCTGTTCGTTTTTAGGAATTTTTTTTTGTATACGCTTTCTTTTTATCGCCTAAACATCAAAGATATTGTTAAAAGTATCACGATGAGTTCACTAAGACGCAAGTATGAAAAGAGGGGCAATTTTATATGCAGGAAAAAGAAACAGAAACAAAGCAGCGGTCACTGAAAATTTGACACGGATGAAACAAATATCAGTCGATGGCGTAATCAAAATGATAGTTTTTGCTAGAAAATGTTCAACAGTCTTTAATAAATCTTTTATATTCTTCTATAATACATTCTTTTAAAAAAATGTTGTATGACGAATTGGATGGCACGGAAAACGACGCCGCTTGAGAAAAATGGCGACGCCGGCATCCATTCCGAAGTCAGATGTGACAAAATCATTTTCAAAACATGATACAGATTGTTAGAGTAATTATAAGTTCATGTATGTATTTAAAAGTTTTTAATACTGGTAAAATTATTATATATATATATAACTTTGTATTATTTCTCCTTCAAAAATTTTTTTAAAGTATTAATTATTGGATGTTAATATGAATCTTTCAAACAATTTTTTTTATTTTTCCTTAAAAACGTGTTGAGAATTTGGGGTGCGGCTTAGATTCGAGTAAATACGGTATTTTACACTTTAACACAATTTTGTGACGAAAATAATTTAATACATAGACAATTTGGTTTGCAACTTTTCTAATAAAATATAATTGTACATATAAGAAATCTGTAATGAATATTCTACATACATAAACCTGATTCAAACTATGAAGCTCCGAAACTTATGTTTTTTAAATATATAGACCTCAAGATTCCATGAAGTAGCTTTCTTTCTTTTTTTCCTCCTACGAACCACAATAACCAGATTAACTCATTTGTAATCTTTCCAAGTTTGCAAAAAGATACAGCACGGAACAATAAACTTTCATTTTTTTCCCCAGCTTATAATTCTCTCTCTCTTTGTTTTTTTCTCCCCTTGCCTATTTCTTTTTATTTTTATCTGGAGCGATCACGAGGTTCGCGTTCGCGATTTGCATACAAAATAAACAAAAAATGAGGGGGGGGGGACTGGTGAGCGGAAGAGGAAACAATTTCCGAGAAAAAGTTTCACGTTCCACTATTTTCAGAGAGAAAAAAAAGGCGACAAAAAGAAAAATTTTACACACCACCTCGAAGATTTCTTTCCTCCACACTTCCTTGATGAGAAAAGGAAGAACAATGGTGTCGACCAGATTAAATTACTATGATTTAACTCGCACGGGAAATCAATGGCTCGGTGATCAACCTTTAAGCAACCGCATTATGAATTGATTAAAAAAAACTTCTTGGATATATATCCTTATCGCTGTTCAGAATTAGATAAGTAACTGATAAATGCTAGAAAGCTGCTGTTTTTCTAAGACTCTATCAAATGTTTCCAGTATTGTTGGTCAATACGTTTCATTAATAAATAATCCTGCATTTAAATGACATGCGAGGGCTGTAAATTAAGCAACACAAGTATAAATAAATTTTACCGAACTAACAAGTACAACTGCTTTCCATTCCTTCTATATCCCACCAGCAAAGCTTATAACCCTTTGTCAAATATCGGGAAGCCGTTGGAGATCATTGGCAAGGTGTTGATTGTTGATATCAGTGACGGAATGCCCCTACTGCGCGGCGTACAGATGAAACGTCATAAAATCGGCGGCCTCGGAGAGGTTCCTTCAACTTCGGAAACAGATCGAAGTCATAAGCATTCATGTCAGGTGAATAGGGTGGGTGTTTCAAGATTTTCCACTGCCACAATAGAAAAAAGACATTGTTTGCTACATGACAACGAACGTTGTCATACAACACGATAGGGAGATTGAGCCGCATAGCCGGACGCAGATATATATATATATATATATATATATATATATATAGTTCTATAGAAATCGGGAATTGCATTCCGCGTTGACAGTTTGTCCTGCAAGAATAGCCTGCATAAGAATCAAACCCTCCCAATCGTATGCCACAATCAGCGTAACCTGCACCGAATGGGTTCCTATCGAAATTTCTGTGGACGTGGCGAACTTGGTGACGTCATTTAATTGACGCTTTTATTCGAGCTCGTTTCAAACTGAACGAAACGCTTTAACCCATTGTGAGCGGACCTACACGTAAATGGATTTTTGTCAGAAGCTTCCAGTAATCCTTGATAACATTCTACTGTGTTTTTGCCACCACCGACTTCAAGACGCGACAGCTGACCACCGTTTAAAAATATGCTTTAGAGCGAAAGAAACAAAACTCTTCACTTTAACGCAACACAACGACCTTTTTAACTAGATCGACTGTTTTTTTTTTTTTTTTTTTTTTTTTTTTTTTTGCATCTTACACATCGACAACAGCGCCATCTCACCGTTCCCATATCCTATTTGCGCATGCGCGCTATTCTGCGAGTTTCTAGGTTAAGTTGCCACTATTTAATTTACAACCTTCGTACATTTAAAGCCTGAATTTTCGAAACTTAATTTACTTATCATTAATTAACATCGTAAATATTTCCAAAAAAAAAAACGCGTTATGTTTAATTTTATGCTTAATTCTATCACACAAAATTTTTTGTTAGACTTTTTATTCTTCAAATTACAAAAATGAAGGATGTATTTTCTATTTGCAACAGAAAATTTACCAGTAGCAACTTCTTTATGACATTAAAATGCATTAGAAATGGAAAAAAAAATTATGAAGTTATTTAGTTTTGCCGAAGTTCTAAGTGAGTAAGTATTAGTTTACGTAACACTATAAAACAACACGGGAACTATTGGCGACGGACCTCGTAATTCTGAATTACAACTAAGTGACTAGGACGTTAGCTGAATTGACACCCCTTCTCGAAACTACCACACTAACGGGAGAACTTTCAAGCTTCAACAGACTTAACGTGCATTATCGCTCCCCTACACGGAGGGTCTTTAGCGGTACTAGGCTGGAATTCACGACACGCCGGCCACGAGTCCGTTACCTCGATCACTAGGCTACCGCGGCCACCCCCAATCAACAAAGCTTAAATTCCCTGTATGATGTAGTTGTCTCCATTGATACTTATTTGGTATTTGGTATAACCAGAAATCAAAACTGAGATTCGACTAGGAAGACACCAGTCCCGATGCTCGTAAACATGACCATTGCGCTATTCCGGCTGCATCATTATTAATACTGCACCTTATTTAAGAGCCGGCATTAAACACGAAAACAATTATTTTTACGAAATGGGAAAAAGGTAACATATTTAAATAAAAGAATTAAAATATATTTTGAGATACACAAAGGCAATAATTTAAAACCATAATTTAGTCACATCTGTCCAGCAAATATGCTCCTCACGACAACACTATCGAATAACTTCCTTTTACAAATGATAGTTTGTTACATTAAGCTTTTCTTTCTCCGGCCTTTTGTACTTTGTACCCCCCCCCCCCCATTCCAAGACATTCATTCATCATCAATTCCCAGAAGTAGGAGATACAATATAACACGCAATGATGTTTCATATTTTCCTGCAATATGTATTCTTTTTAACTCTTTAAGTGGATACTGTTATTTATCATCCATACACCTTACGTAACTGCACAATTTTCATTCCAAGTTGGTTGGCTTTTTTTATTGGCGGGAAGAATCAATGTTTAGCCAAGAGATGCGCGACAAATACTCGTTCATTTTATAATGGGGAGAAAGCTTCTATGTAATTAAGACAAATTATGTAAATGCAAGAAAGAAAGGAAACTAAATGGAATGACAAGAAAAGAGGTCAAAAGTAAACAACGACCGGGAACGCATCACCAGTATTTACCAAAGACAATAAATCTTGTGGGGGATGGCACGGTTAGCTTTGTACTAACCTCACCAAAGGAAAAGCCTCTGTGTGAAGAGTCAAAGTATTTGGCACCCTATTAGCATTTATTCTACGCATTTAGCACGCTTTATGCGAGCATTATTCATTTACTCATTTTGAAGACGAAGGTACCAAACCATGGAGCATAATTTGAGCACAAAATTATCCAAATATTAGAAGTGCAAATGATCGTGAGATTATGACGCATGCGTGTAAAATTTTCTTCACTAATTTCAAATTTAGAAACATTTAAAACAAACGCAATTTTTCTGTTTAATGCATGAAAATTCAAACCAAATTATTTATCATAATAAGGTGAGTTAGTAAAAATAGCGAAATGCTTCTTAACTTAAACCAGCGGTAATACTAAAATACCATCACTCTACACATGAGTAAATTCAGATACGATAAAATAACGAAGAGTTCTGCGACGGGGAGAAAATGTTTCCATTTGGGTGTTGTTCTTGAGAAGAATACGCAACATGGGACGAAAAATGTAGAGCAATTTCAGTAAACAAATGCATTACTCAAGCTACATTAAGTTAAGTCACATTTACAGTGTGTTCATGTACGGAGTGAGATGCGTGCGTTCTGCAAACTCGCATATAATATTCACCGCGGAAGCTTGTAACGATCCCGAGGGAGGTTTGGCGATTCCCCACCTCTAAATGCAACGACATTTTCACACTAAATGCGATATTCTTTAGACATATACTATTTCACGCAACACTAATGAAGGGGCATTTGCTTTACTGCACATTAGAAATAATGCAAGCGCTTACACCCTTCCAACAACAAATGAAAGGGTTAAGAAGGCACGCACTCGATATTAATGTCTCACTCCAATCCTTTTTTTTTTATAATTATTTTTTATTGTACGCCATAAAAGTCATAATTTCAGTGAATAACTAAACTAAGACAGAGTATATTTACCTACTTCTAGGAACTTTTAAATTTTTCTTTGATAATTTGGGAAAAAATCCAATCCAACTGAACTAAAATGTTTTAAATGTACGTTACTTTAATAAAAGACACAAACCATAGACACTTTTCGCTAACATTACTCAAATGATATTAGCAAGCAAAACTGTCATACTTGGTGTTTTACTGTCCTGCGATGCATGTTGAACTTTTTCTTGCTTGTGTCTTTTGGACGAGGCGCATTGTGTTCTGGGGTACACTTATGGTTTCATATGTTTCTTGATGGAGTTATTTAGGTAGCATTTGAAAAGTTTTCTTTTTCAACTCAACATTTTCCTGTTTATTACTTTTCTCTAAAATTTACTTTTCAATATCATAATTAATACCTATTATTTCATCTGGTTCTTCCCTTGCTTGATCAGTTTCAACTTCATTCAATAGAGATCGCAGATGCCCATTTCTAATTTCATATTCTGTTCATTTACATTGATAAACCATATTGAGTCGTATAAGACAACATTTAAAACCACAAAGTCGTTCACAAGGGGAAAATGTAGCATGCTCATAGAAAATATTTTGGAACAAAAGTGGTCGCGCGGGGAACTCAGTCCAACTAAGTATTCAAGATTGTAAGAAATGTTTGCCACTCCCAAAAAAGAGGGAGATACGTGACAAATACATTTTAGAGTTCCCATGAAGACTGTCACATAGGAGGATACTGACAAGGTCATTGATAACAAACAATTTATCCCGAATTAATGATTTCGTGAGCCAGGGACGACTCTGTGTCCCGCGAGCCAGATCCCGCATTAAAAGAAATCTGTAAATGCTTAGGGTCGACCCCTCGCTGCCAAATACATTTTACGACATGGATTTTACCCAGTTATGCATCAATTTGTAAAAGAAATTTCAGTTATAATTTTTTAAAAAATGAGTTTTATCAAAAAAGTTGAACAGACAAATACGTTAAAGGTGGCCGCGATTACCCACGTGGTCAGGATTGCGAACTCAATGCTGGCGTTTTTTCCTGTACCAGTTCGTGTTCTGGTGCCATTGAAGACCCGCCGCGCCGTGTAGAGTGACAGATGCACGTTAATCTGTGGGGCCCAAAGTCCTTATGTTGTCGTAGTACGGGAGTTTGGAAAATAAATGGGGTGGTAGCTCAAGAATCGTTCTTGTCACTTGATCGAGACTTAAAACTAAGAGGTAAGCAGTCAATAGCTACAAACCAATAGTTATAGTTGCGAAGTAGTTACAAAGTATGACGTTAATAAAAATAAGCAATTGACTGATTTCATGTTGATCAAAAATAATGTGACCAATTTCAGAGCATCATAAATTTTATTATGGTCTTTTTCAGCTTTAGTACACTTTATGTAAATGCTTGGGCCAAGCAAAAGAGCTTTTTTACAACCATTTTTGGGGGGTTTTATTTATTCCAACTTCTAGATTGCTTTTTGACTGTTTTTTTAAGTATCCCATAAAAAAAAATAATTACAAAGAGCACGGTCAAAAAATGATGGTAACCCGTTTACAGAAGGAAGAAAAAATATATATATTTAATCTTTCAACCTTTTTATTGTTGATTTTGTAGTATCACATGGTGCAGAACCTTGGTGAAAAATAAAGTTTCCTTGAAGGTAAAGATGTTTTCTTATCTTTATGCTATGCTTCAAAACTTTATTCTAATAGTATTTAGCATCAATTTTAGCCTTTGGATCTACAAAAAATGGTTTTGTTAAGCCTTGAGAGGTACTGCCTGTCGTTAGCCTACGCTTTGAGCCCCATGAAGGTGACAGTACGATTTTTCTCGATAGATGGCGACACCATTCGGACGCACTAATTTAGCGAGCACGTACTCCGTGTATACTCGGAGGGTATTTGGTGGCATCGGGCATCGAAACCAGGCCTCCGTTCTGAAGTCCGATCCTCTAACCACCAACATTTTTCAAAAGCTTTAAAGTTTCTTTTCGGGTTAAGGATCTTATTTCGGAGCTATAACTTACTCCCACTCATAAAAGTAGTTATATTGGTAACTTAAACATTTCATTTTTGAATAAAATTGGAAGTAAAGTGATTAAAATTTACAATTACTAGTTAAGTGCGTTTAAAATTGGTAACACTAATTTTGAATCAACTTGTATGTTGGTTTTAAGTTCCAAATTATTTTGAATTGCATTTCAGCAATTTGGTGGTTGCGAAGGTGACAGATAAAACTTTTATTTTGTTTAATTACGCATCAATGTTTTTGTTAAAAATCTTGCAATTTTTACAGAAATGAACTGAAAGTGTTTCTCCCTCCAAACTCTTAAATGAGCTTTTTTTTAAAGATTAAACTATAGGACGATTCTGAAGTAAAATTATTTGATTTCATACATGGCCGTGCATCTCTTACTGATATATGTATGTATATAGAGATAATAAAATTAAAAACATTTATTTAAAAAAAATCGCACTCAGAAAGATAGACATTCGTTGTAAAACGAAAAAAAGAACCCATTTCTAAATCAGCCCGGTCGATGAGACAAGAAGGCAAATGATTTCCATTCCGGAGCCAAACCATATTCGCATTTCCATACAATGCGTGGAATTACAAGACCGGGGATATTGCGAAATTTGCATAAGACACATCTCTGTGGCGGGAAAAAAATCGTTTTCCGCTCTCTCCCGGAGTGTGTGGGATGGAGATGAAAGAATACAGATGCTGTAATGTTCCGGGTGAGGAATTAAATGAGGAGGCACCCTGCTTGTCACTCAACGTCGCTGTCTACTCTATTGATCCAAAGAAATGAGAAAACGCCGCCAAAAAGGAATGGAACTTTTTCCTATTTGGGAGTATTTCGTGGTCTGTCTAACTTCATGTATCTTCCGAATAAGATCTTATGTGTCTGTTGTTCACAAATATTTGACCATCTCATTTTATTTCTAAATGCAATACGAAAGTTATTTCACGAACGTTTTCTGTTTGACGATTTACAATTATTAGTCAAGTCCCACTGACGAGACTTGACACACGGCACACAGGGCTTTATATTGTTACGGATTAACATGGGGTAAAGGAGTCAACGATTCCAATTATTTGAGCAGCAACAGATTTATTAATAGACAGGGGCAAACAGTTGACTACACAAAGTCATATCAAAGGATATACACAAAGTAATACTATAACAAATTCCTTACAATGGTGCAAAACGTACTCGTTACACACAAACAGCTTTACAATGTTCCAAAAACGGATCTCTAAGCAGCTCCACTTGTAGATAGACAAATAAAGTCT
>BMAO01031046.1:0-20324 GCA_019973975.1 Trichonephila clavata
AAAAAAAAAAATATCTGAACAAATAACTGAATTCATCAAAGAGTACATCGGAAGCATTTAAGAAACGCTCTAAACAGTTTCTGTAATAATTCTTAAGTTCATCATTAACAATTTTATATGTTTGTCAATATATATAATATATTAAATTTTATGAGATCTTTTGATACCTCGGCATTTTTGTGACATACCACCTGCAAAATATTTATTGCTGTTTCAAAGTTGTTGTTTTTTAAGAAAACCAATTTATCTCATCTTTAAATGGATCCTCAAGAATAAGAGCCATTGAAAGATTTGTGTTTCGTAGTACAGTGACGACCAAAATTATATTTTTTATATGTAACATTTTTCACGACAAATCAAACAAGTTGTTGATCCATGTTTTTTTTATCTACGAAATAGTCAAGATCCCAATCGTCTTGAAACAGCAAATGTTATTTAGACATGAAGGTTAGTTAAAAATTAGTTACACCTATAAAATGGGCGCTACTGCATTGTTATTTGTTATCACTAGCCATTACAATTACAAAAAGAAAAAAATTATTTCACAATTTGTACCAGCACGACATCGATAGCAAAATTGATAGATTTGATTGCTTGATTGATATAATTTCTTGCTACATTTTTAATACATCGTTAATGCTAACAGAGTTAAACTCATTCATTCGTGAATATATTGAACTGCGAGAATTACGACCAAAATCGTTAATATCGTACTTATCAAAAACGACGTATGAGCAAATAGTTGATATCATGGGAAAGCAAATCATTAAAAAATTATATAACTCAAATAAATAACAATGACACAAAGTACTATACAATCGTGATAGATTCAACAGCAGATTTGTCCCACCAATTACTAATTTGCTATTATACTACGATAATGTTTTCGGGGGGGAAATGTATGAAAGATCTGTCTCATTAATTAAGATTATTAGTCACACAGGTTTATATTAAATTATCTACAAGAATTTTTAGAAACAAATGGACTGCTATTAGACAGTTGTAGGGGACAACCATATGACAACGCTGCCAATATGTCCGGTCCATATAATGGTGTGCAAGCTCTTCTGAAAGAAAGAAAAAAATAAATTTTCGATAATTTTGTGCCGTGTGCTGCACATTCTCTTAATCTAGTTGTGCAGAATCATTTAAGGTTGCAACTGAAATCTTTAACTTCTTTGGTTTAGTGCACCAAATATATGTTTACTTTCTACTTCGACCTATAGGTAGAAACTTCTAAATCGTGAACTTAAGCTGTGAAACTTACCATAAAAAGATTAAGTGAGAACAGATGGTCTTGTCACTAGGATCTTTGTGAAGCCTCAAGAGATAAATATTGTAATATCATGAATATTCTTAAGACATTTAGTGACAATGAAATGAGAAAATTGATTTTCAAAAAGAGGCTTGATTTGATTGTTTGATTTAATGGCACAAAAGCCAAGCTAGGCTAAGCTGCGCCAAACAATGTTTTTTTTTAAAAAAAATACTACCATTTCGAAAACTGGTCCTAATACATACGTAGTTTGATAAAAAAAAAAGAAGCACCAAATTTATTTAATAAATTAACAAAACTCGAAACTGCCACTTTAATTATATTTTGGGAAGAAATTTTAGAAAGATTTAATTCAGTTAACACAAAAAATAACAGACTCTTGTTCGGACATCTGTGAAGGGAATAAGTTCATTACGTCATTAAAAATGTTTATAAGCAATGTACAAGATGTGAATTGGATCAAAAATCAAAGGAGTATCAAGACGCAGCCAAAAAATTAAGTCCTGACGTAGAAACAGAATAGAGCGATGTGAACTAGAGACAGGTTATTTCAAAATTTGCGGATAATTCACAGAAAAAGCTGTGTATGGGACAGAAAAATTTAAAAGAGACGCAATTATTGTAGCATTAGATAAGTTAATCCTTGATTTAAATAGAAGAAGTCGAGTATGTATATGCAGAATAAAGTAAGAAATTAAAATTTTTGATGGATTTATAAGATCAAAATAAGAGAAAATGTCGACCTGGAAAGTGTACACGCTATTACTGATTACTATTCAAATGATATAGACCAACATTTAGTAAATGAAGGTGTTCAATTAAAAACTTATCTTATTCACTGAGCTAGAGTCCTATACTTGTAGTAATATATTCAATTTAATTTTTGAAAAGAAACTAGTTCAGGTTTTTCGAAAATTTGGTATACCATTTTAAAGATTTTCTAATGATCCGTATTACTAGTTGTGGAGCAGAGCGTGCATTCTCTAAAATACCCTACATAGAAAAAAAATATAGGACAACGACAAATACTAGGCTTAGTTATTAATCACTTCTTTCTATTAAGATTAATCTCACCAAAGACTTAAAATGTGACAAGCAAATAAAAGAATATTCAGCATAAAAGTGTAAAACGTTTTTTTTTTTGTTATGATTATGTTATTGCTTATAACGTATTTAAGTTGTTTGGGTTGTTTAAGTTTCGTATAATTTAATTTTTTTCCGCACAATAATTTTTTTAGGAAAAAGGCAAAATTTTTAATTATTTAGGGGGCCCTCAGATATCTTCAGCCCAGGGGCCCCAAAGATCATGGTTCGGCCCTGCATATAGTGTACTCAGACACTAAATTCAATCATGAATGAGGGAGAGCCGTTCTTAATAATAAAAACTTAACAATTTATTTGTTCAGTTTTATTAGGCCTGGCACCTTCAAGCTGGGAGGGCTACATTCGATGTACAGAGTGATTGTAAACAAAAACAAAAGTATCTACTTACATAAGCGTTCAGACACCCTCTGGCGGTTACAAAGAGAATTCGTTTGGGAATTTTTAACACCATTTCCATCAATATGAAAGTTAAAATAAAGGAGTTAGAAATATTTAGACTAAAACTTAAACGTTTCAGAGTAAAAAATATTATAAACAGGTACACAAAATACAAGAAATAACAAGCGTCAAACGGTAGAAGTCGGAATGAACGCAGGTGCGGCTGTCTATGCAGGTTTAAAAAAACAGAATCTCAACACTCTAAGCAATAACTAGTCCAAAATATTGCAGTATACAAAGTCGTGCATCTAGTCAACAGTTTAATTTTATCTTGTATGTGATCCTGAGATGTGAAATGAATGCAACAAATTTTTCTCAGCTTTGAACAGAAAAGCTTATTCTTTGTATTGTTGTGAGGAAAAAGTAATTGGAAACAGCGATAACTCACACTATTTGACAGCCTACTATATGATTCTTTACCCGCCACCTGGGCTCGGGGGAAAGGGCTTGCTATACATAAAAAAAAATAATAAAACCTGTTATATAATTTGATTTAGATTTAAATATGTAATATGCTCTTTCATTTTTTAATATATCTATGAACATTGACAATTATTCTCTTTTTAATACTATTACTAGCTGCATGGCCCGGCGTTGCACGGGTTTCTTCAAGTGTATAGATATTTTTGCCTCTTAACATTTCCCTTTCCCGTCTACGTGTAAGCACTCTTCGTGATGTGTGTTTGTGACTTTCATATTAATATATCATTAAAATATCCTATTTCGAAACTTCTTCCACCACTTCGCCCCCATCGGACGGGTCTGTTTCCTATCCGATTAGCCCGGCGGTGCTCGGGCTATTACCTTGTACATCACTTTATCCCCATGGAAATTTCCCCTTTCCCTCTCGACGCCAGTACTTTTAGGATAATGATTTCTGCATTTATGTCATTAAAATTCTCTTTTTTTCGAAATTTTTTCCGCTTCTTTTCCTTATCATGAATCTTTCTTTCCCTTTGTTTAGCCCGGTGTTGTACGGGCTTTTACGAGTATAAAAAATCTTTTTCCCTCTTTTTTTCCTCAAGGATAAGATCAAATTTCTGTTTTCGATTAATAATTTACAAAACTAATATCTTTTTATCGAGTATAACTTTATCCCAATAAAAATTTCCTTCTTCCCTCCGGATGCCAGCACTTCGGGGTGAGGGTATAAAGGCGATGTGAATGATTTCTATACTTATGTCATTAAAATTTTCTTTTCCAAAATAACTCCAATTTCTCTTTTTCTTTACAGATAAATTTCTTTTCCCTCGGTTTGGCCCGGCGCGTTACACGGGCCTTTTCGTGTATAAAACTATTTTTTCCTTTATTTTCCAAGTGATAAGATCTTTTTTTTTTTTTTTTAAGACGATTTGGTAACCTAAAAATCAACAAACTATAGAAATTTTTTATTTGCTTATTTGATACCTCGAAACTTAATAAATATACCTGCAAAATTTAAAAGCTTTACCGGCATTCTTATCAAGTTATGCAGCAATACTTGATGCTAGACAGCAGCTACCCCACGCCCACATTTAAGATTATCTGCTACAAAAGAGCCTCATAAAAATTAATTAATTATTTTTTTACCTCGCATAAATGAGACTGACATTATATATGCAGTAACAAACCATTTCAAGAACCAATTCATGCAAAAATTCTAGTTGGTGAATTGTTTATCAAAGATCAAATGGATTTGGTCAAGATATAAAAGTTGTGCGTGCTTTTTATGATGTTATTATGAATGAAATTAAAACTTCAAGACAGATTCTCTCAAAAAGCACAAATACTAAATCTCATTTTGATAACTCAGTTAATTAAAAATCTAATTCGAAAGAATAGAAAAACTCTCATACTTTTATATATTTGTTTTTGGTGATATATATATATATCCCATGTGTGTGAAATTCAACACTTTTATTTATAAAATATTTTAAGATATTTATTGAAACAAATGCACATATGTAGTTCTTAGATTTTGATATATTTTGCCTATAAATTATTATTTGATTTTGCTTTCATTCGTGTACAATATTTAACATGCGAAGGTTTTAAAATCATTGAAATAAAACATAAGGGCATAAATATGTTTTGTTCATGTTATGCAATATTTCTGAGCATAGAATTAGCTCTGAAGTATGTGTATTTTTTTTTTAAAATTATCAAGATAAAGTTTCATAAAATATTGATCTTTCATTCGTTTTTATCTATATATTCATTATGACAGTATACTGTTTAATTGATCTAAATCTGTGCAATTTTTTATGGTAAGCAGTTTTAAATAAGCTAATTAATATTTCATAAAAGTTTCAGACTATTCTATGAATATTATATCATGCTATTCATAGAATGACAATTTCAAACTCATTTTTCTCTAAGTGGAATATTTGTACATATACTATTATTCAAAACTCTAAGGTTTCTTTAAAAATTGAAGTATGGGTTTGAAATATATTTTGTATAGCTTTTGAAATGTATGTGTGTTTTGTAAAACTGCGCATGGAATTAGCTCTATCATGTTTAGTACTTTTTCTAAAAAATTTTAAATCAAAATTAATGTTTTTTTGAGAATTTTTGGAAGTTTAACTATAAAAAAATTAATAAAAAATTAAAGATCAGCAGAAGAAAAAACCCCATGCACAGTTTTATGTAGTATATTATAAGGTACTTGGAAAATATTTTTTGAAAAAAAAAGAGAAATATTTAAAAAAGCCTTAAAAATTTCAAAAATGTTTTAAAAAGTTCAAAAAATTTAAATTTTACAAACATTTTGCAACAAATTAAAAACTTTTTGTATGGAATTATTATTGAATATTAACTTTTAAAAAATACAATTAAAACCAAATATCAAATATTAAAATTAAAAAAATTGTGAAGATGGTACCATATCGCCTTAAATTTCTGTTTTCGATTTGTAAAAGTGCCTTTTTAAAAATATTTTATGTGGAAAAAAAGCATAAAAATAGAAACAATTTTCAAAATTACGAAATTTCCTAAATTTTTAGAATAACTTTTACAATATTTCATCTCAGTGTAACTTAGCATCGTCTAGAAATATATATACAATTTACCAATCTACTTTAAAAATAGTCAAAACTTTCTTTTTTTTAAAAATTAAAATTGAAGAAATGTAGAGAAATTTGTAAAAAATGTAAAACATCTTAGAATTTGGGATTTTAATAAGACATTTCAAGTTAGTCACATGTTAAAAGCATTTATTTTTTTAAAAGAGTAAGTTAATACAGACAACAGAGCAACGTCTTGAATTTCCAACTTTGGCTGAAAACCAATTTTCGACGACTGCTTTTGTCACTGTTGTAACAATAACATTGTTGCAACAATGGAGACGAATCAAAATTTGCACGAAAAAAACGGGTTTTTTGGAGGTTTTTAATTAATATCTTTTCAACTAATTTCAATATCGGAATATAAATGGGCAATACGGCTTCCCCGGATCATTCTCGATCTTTTGGTACCTTCCGCGAGTTTCTGCGCGGTGCGGTTCGTGAGGAGATAGACGCACATAGATACATAGATAGATACATACATACGTTTGTTTCCCTTCGGATTTTAATAGTGTAGATCGTCTGCTTTGATTTAATAATTTATACTACTCTAATTTTTCTTACTGTTTATTTTATTTACTGATATTTAATCGTTTGATGTTATAAGTTATGTTGCTCAAGTTGGCATCCTTTTTGTAATTAATTGTTCATTTGACTGTTAGAATTCAAATTTGATATGTGTTTTTGACGCATAATTGAAAAAATTGTTGCTTTTGTTGATAGATTTAATTAGATTTTTTAGATGTAAAAGATTTTATTTAATGTTTTTACGTGTAAATATGTGCTCTTGTTTGTTGCATCCTAGTTTTAATTAAAAAGTTTACTTTTTTATTTCGAATTAATTATTTGCCCCATATTTCGAACACTGAACTATCGAAACAAAAATAACCAGTTAAGAAGATACAAGTACACGTAAGTATTTTTAAATACGTTTATATAAATTTATTATGAATGTAAATTATGTATATAAATTTATTAACAAAGTTATACTATTGTTAAAGTTCATTTATAAGAAAGTTTGTTAAATAATATTTATCAGTATCATTTTCATTTTCATTTATCCTTTATGGGACATCAAAGTTAAACCTGTAATTTTTCTACTAGGCATTGAAATATAATTATTTCACGTAAGGGCTAATGGTCCAATTTTTGTATATAAAAAGGGGTTATGACTATAATAAGTTTAGGATACACAGATCTAGATGGAGAGATGTATATTTATTTCTTGACTATTTTATTAAATTTAATTGAAGTTCAATACTTTTTTTTTTTTTACTATTTCGAAAGTCATTTATGATAGCTCTACTGTGGCGTGATGGAGACGTCGAAAGGGAAAGTTGCATCAGTTGTAAATAAAACTTTCAAAAAGCAACGATGTATTTTTATTTATGACTAGCTTTTACCCGCGCTTGTATGGATTTTTTTTATGGGAGTTACAAATAATATAGAACTTGAAGTAAAATGTTTAAGATATCCAAATACCCTAAAATTGAGAATTTTTTCAAAAATTCACAATTTTTTTTATGATTTTATTTTATAGACCGTCTTATTAGCTTTGTAAAAATACCAAGTTTTTTTTTTATTTTCCATTCACTAGAACAAAAACTACAAGTGTTTTAATAAAAGGAGATGCCGTAACTTTTTTTAAACAAGATGGGAAACTTTAAAATATGTTTTACTCGAAATGTGTTTGTTTAAAAAAACTCAAATAGGGATTGCGATTGTTCAAAAAGTTTTGAAAATAATTAATTGAAATTTTTTGTGTATATGTTCTGTGTAATATTAGAAGTGTTTTAACCTTCAAATTTATCAATCACTGTTTTATTAAAAAATTTACAGTCCCTTATGTGAGTATAATCACTGTTTTTATAAGCAATTTTATATAATTAAGATAAAGTGTTATAATTTTTGTAAAAATTCAGATATCTCTTCTGGAGGTCATTTCAAAAATGAATACCAAAAAAACACATCAAAATTGAAAATTTTTAAATTTGTTTAAAAACTTTTTGTACAGAATGGGCCCTGTTTATGTAATTTTTTGTGTAGATATAAATTTTTACCAATTTTTTCCCATTTTTTAGTAACAATAATTTATTTTTCTCTTCTTAAGTTTAGCATTTTTTTCTTGAAATGTACTAAATAAGTCTAAAAAAAGAAAAGAAAAAAGGTTCATATCTCCATTTTTTTTAAAGTTGTCGCAAGTAGATGCAAATTTCATCTAAATTGTACACTGCTCAAAATAATTAAATTATATTGAGGTTGTAGGTGAATATTGTGAAAAATTTACGCATGTTTGACAGAAAAAAATGCATTTTATTCAGAATTTGAGTAGAAAAGGGTGAAAAAACACAATTTGTGCCTATGAGAGAAAAAACGAACAAAAAATATGCTTTCTTGAAATAAATCATTTTTTGTTGGGAGTATGGTTTCCCTGGAAAGCCATCAACGTTATACACCTTTAAGGCATGTAGTCAATGATTTGAGGCAATTTGTGTCAAAACTGTTATGCCAGTAGGCAAGCAAAGGTGTTGTGGAAGATGAGTGCCATTCATATTTTGGTGTCTCTGAGATGTTAGCGTTAAATGTCGATCTTCTTTGAACGTTGTTGCACGTTGCCCTGGTATTTGGCCTGAATTTCTAGGGTCCAAGAAACGTTACCAGACTCACTTTGGGAAACACCAGTGGCTTCTGCTATTTCGGCTTGTGTTTGCCGCTCTAATCAATTAAAAACTCTCCAAGCTTCTGATTCAGTTAAATGACTTCGTTGAGACATCGCATATATCGAAGTAACGCCCTTACTGAATGTTAGTCATTCTTTTCAGCTTTACTTTTCATTAAGTTCAAAGCCAAATTTCAGTCGCTGCCGCTAAAACTTCATTTTTGACGTCAAACTAGAAATTTGCATACTCTCAAGTTTGAAAATGCAAAAAATTAGCATTTGTGATCTCTTCTGCCATTTTCTGCAAAAAAGAAAAGGTTTTACCGTGTTTTTATGTAAGTTTACAATACCCGTTAACTCTTTTGTTAATTCCCGGATTAGTAAATTAGTAAATGCGCCGTTAAAAGAACACAGTTCCATATTAAAGTGAACGATTAAATCTATATACATTTAATTTTACGATAGTGGGAAAAAGGGGACCTGTCTGCTGGATAGGAGTGAGATATAAGAGGTGGTCGGGAGTTATGATGTCCTCTGCTATTTTTCGTGCAAACGAGGGCAGAGACGTATAAAAAGCAAACGCAAAAAAAAAAGTGTGAGAGAGAGAGACCAAGATATCTTAACCATGTTCTTTATACTTGGGCTTTTTGTTGCATAATCCTTCCAAGAAAGGACTATTTATATTTTTTAATTGGACGAGAGTTCACCATCTCATATAGAGCTGCATTCGTACATTGAGTGTATTGAACCTAGTTATTGATTTCAAATAATGTGGAAAGGAATTAATTGTGTTCCTGTTACATGCCAGGGAAACTAAAAAATACGATTGTGAAAGATATGCAGCCCCTCTTCACTATGAAACCTTCAATAGCATCGAATACTTTCAGTGTTGTGAATTTCAAAGATTATATATAAAGACTGAAAAGTTACTCGGCAGAAGTCCAACCGAAATCCATAATGTTTTATGTAAAGTATAGAGTTTCTAGTTGAAGAGCTCCAACTTCTCGATACGCCCCAAGAACTTTCATAGAGCTGTGTCAAGGGTCCCCTAAATGATTATTTTTGTTTATTATCATCAAGGCGTGATCATTACAGAAAGAATTTTGTGAAGGCAAAGTATCACAGGACAATATTGTCGTGTGTTTCTTGCAAACACTGAACAGGAAAATGCCCCAAATCTGAACTCCATTGCTCGTGGTTGTGCCACTCATTCTTCATGGCAATGCTCGACCGTACATTACCCATGTCGAAACGGATTAGCTGCTCCGATACGGTGGACAAGTGTTGCCTTCTCCGATATGGTGGAGAAGTGTTGCCTTAAGCACCCTAGAATCCTGACATAGGTTCTCCAGACTTTGGCCATTCTCTTGACGTCGTTTTTCATCCTTGGCTGACATTTCAGCCGTCGCCATTCAGACCATTTGGAGAATGAGCATAAATGGTGTATTAGATGAAAATGAAAAATTTCCAAGTGATTTTGAGATTCCATAACTGTGGTGAACGGGGGAATACATTGAAGATATGTGTAGAAATATAGTCAACTAAATAAACACACAAATGAAAAGAATTATCTGCATTACTTTTGAAATGATGCTCTTAAATCATTTCATTACATCAATTATTAATTCAGCGAAATATTAAAAAAAAATATTAAATTTAGTACAAATTATATTTTTATTACTTTATTTTTTCACTTGGATTTTATAATTAAATTGGGCTTGAAAATTTTCTCAATACCTATTTAGTTCATAATGTGCTCGTTTATATGTTTTTCAAACTTTTATATATGTACAAACATATATAAAGATAAATTTTTTTACTATGTCACAAGAAAACCAAGAAACTAAGAAGCAGATTAACTGGATAAAAGAGATATCTGTTTCATTTAACTTTCAAATATATTTTGAAAAACTTTCACAAAACTGTATAGAAAAAACATTCTAGATTCATTGCAAATATTTTTTGTCCAGTTTTTCTCTCGCAGATTTTCGACGCATAGACATACTTTTGAAAAATTATAAAGTTAAAATGAAATTATTTGTATTTAAGAGTTCATCACTTTATTATCAATCTATTTATATTTTATTTTTACTACTGATTAAACTTTAAAACCATGGAAAACTATTTCAAAATTAAAATTTTTATAGTTTTTATCCTGTTATTTTGATTTTTAAAATAAATTAATAACTCGATTATTAAATTCACTTAGAAAAAGTAATACATATAGAATAATAATGTGTTGCATAAATAAGTAATATAATATTTGTTGTAAAATTATATGATTAAAGCGATACAATTTTCGAGTTGCATTTGAAACCTTTTTATAGCACTACATAGGCTACTGTGTATGTTGAATATCAAAAAAAAGATAGTAAGAGTCATACATATCTGTGTACATATAAAAGAGAAAGCGCGACTCAACTCAATCATTCGCTCACTCAATTTTATCATTTATTCAACGCGAGCTCCGGATCCATAGGACCTACAAAGTTGAAATTTGGCAGGCGCGTTTTTTTTTTGTTACTTGTATATATATATTCACTAAGAATTAGTTTTATAGAAATTGACGAGGGACGTTATAGACAAAAATTCCAATTTTTGAACTATTACATCCACAAACTTGAAATCCGGGTTTCTGTTTTTCAGTAGATATTCTCTAAGAATAAGATTTGTAAAAATCGACTTTCACAGATTGTTGCGGTGGGGTAACGAGGGCGTTATAATTAAAAAATACAACCCCCCCATTTTTGGATAACAGACTTACAAACTTGAAACTTGGGAAGCACGTTTCTTTTGTTGAGTAAGGATGCTAAAAATGGGATTTGAGAACGTAGCGGCGTCAATGATAACTATACTGTACTAGAAATTCAAGTCCGATCCTTTTTAAATCAAGAGGTTGTGGTAACGTTCGGTTACCTCTTACATCCGAACCTTCTTGTATACCTGTAAACCCGGCTAGATGTGTAGGAGGAACTAAATAATCCACAGATATTATTTCCAATCTAATTTGATTTATTTATTCTTATTAACAATTATCAAACAGACACAGTACAATTCTAATTAAGGTATATGAATAATAGTAGAGTGCGGAGGTGAGATTCTATAACACGGGGATACTACTACAGACCATCAACTGAATCTAAGATAGCTTAAATACACTCAATTACAACTACGTCGCACACTAATAACTAGCTTCTACTTAATCAAGTGCACAGTACCTGAACCTTTAATGCATCGGATCCTACACTGGAACTTTGCTGGCACTCTCTTCGGCTTGATCAAATGACGATGGTTCCACGCTCTGTAATCTTTAATTAATTCCACTGCTTTTCAATCTTCAACTAACAACTAATTCTCAAACTTCCGTTTAACTCCTATTTGCTCACATCTAACGTATCAACTTCAGCGTGTCAACAACAACATGCCAACAAATCACTTCCTTCCTTCCTTTCTTTCTTACTTACTTTCTTTCTCTTTGCCAACTCGCGAAAACCGAATTTATATAATATACCTCATTTACATAAATCACGTTCGCTTACTCGATGAAAGTTGGTTGAATTAAATATTTTGCTTAAAGAGATGAGGTTTTTTGTGGAACTGCGTAAAGATCCGTCACAAGGTGTGTGCTATAAGAATGCTTTACAAAGTAATCGGAAGCTTAACGCTAAGACTTAGATAACAGTAACTTAAAAAAGAATATATAGATCTTCAATGTCATAAAATACCTATCGAAGCGGTAGGGTAATAGTTAGTATGTGTGTGTGTGTGTGTGTGTTAGTCTTTTGTGTAATTTTTTAATTCATAAGTCTTCTATTACATCTGCTATATTTTTTATGAATTGATACTGAATTCTTAGCTTACGAGCCTTGTTGATTATTAATTTATTTATGTTATTTTAAAAACAAAATAGAAAAAATAGTTATTTAGAAAAATATTTTTTTTAAATTGTAGATTTAAAAAAAAATTTTTTTATCACTAATTTTTTTATATGCTATATTGCATGGTCATCAAAAGGTACGTATTAGTTACATCAAACCATCTCTCTTTATAATTTTTTTAAAAATTTATATTTGTTTTCAAATGATTGTTTTGTTTCACTGTTACGTATTATACAGAAACATGAAACAAAGCATAGATATTATAATTGAAAACATTTATCAAGTGAATGGAAGTTATTTTATATTTTCTTCAAAGAAGTAAGATATTATTTTTAGTTTAAACCGTAACTTCATCATCTAAAATAGTGTTCAACAAATAGTAATACATAAGTTTCGTGTTCTTTTTATACTCAAGAGTTCTTTTTATAAGTACAATTTATGTTTCCAATACGGTAACTTTATTTTCTACCTTAAAAGGGGTCCGGCACTTTCCATAGGAGCCTATGTTAAACTTGCGTAAGTTTATGTACCTTTTTCTCAAAAACTACTTGCTCCTCATAGATGAAATTTTTACAGTATGTTATATGTACTATCAATAAAATTTTAGTGGACAGTTTTGTCTTTTTACTAAAAATTGAAATAATTATGAATTTTTTTAAAAAAATGTCCAATTCCCCCCCCCCCCCTAAAATTTAGTTTAAAAAAGTGTTATCTAAAACGGTTTGCTAGGTATTTCTTATCCCCTCCATGTAAATGTGTAAACATGTTGTAAATATACTTACTGAAAATTTGAGGACCCTACATTAATTAGTTTCTGAGAAAAAGGTACAAAAAAGGAAAAATATTGCATTTTGAGAAAACAAGCTTCAAAGCAAAAATTAGTAATTTTTGACGATTTACCTTTTTTAATACTTTCCAGAAAAATATGAAACATTTTCTTTGCCCTCTGTTTCTACAAAAGACTCTTCTAATTTTCTTTTTTTCATTATTTTGAGCAATCTAGCCTTTTTTTTTGTATCTCAAGCTGCTTTCATTGGGCTACACGAATCCTATGTGCATCTAATTTTTTAAAGCATGACACATAATTAAAACCTGGTTCAGTACCACAATGTTTTAAAATGATTAATTTGGCTACATGGCCTATATTTAATTGTGCAATTCCAATTTTTACCCCTAATTTTAGAGATTTTAACTCCACAAACGTAGATTTTGGAGTGACTGACCATATGGTATTATTAACTGACTCATTGGGGTTTTGATTCTTTCCATGTAGACATTTTTTTAATTACCTAGGGTCAGCTAAATCTCTAAAAATTGGCTTAATTTCATTCATGAGGGAAGATGGCACATGGTATGTTTTTTATGGTCATAATGCTTTTCGTTAAATTCAGCTTTTGCTTTCTGAAACTTGCACCATGAATTTTTACCCAAGGGACACAATCCATGTTGAGGGCTCTTATTTGTAGACAAAAGATGGAAATAAACAGCCCAAACAGCAGTTTTCATGCTGTGTAAATCATTGATAATGTTTCTAATGGTCATACCATAATACCTCTGAATTTTGGAAATTCAATGTCGTCCACTTAGGCTTCTTCCATCATTTAATTTTTTTCCCTCTGTTTTTTCTTTTGAGATTCAAAGATGGGGTACCCATACGCTTTTAAATATGTCTAACGCACTCTAATTTTTCCACTTGAGTGTCATAAGGATTCAGGGCAAGTATTGATGAAAAACCTCTTGAATCTCCTTCGCCATATATTTTATGAAACGAATGCCATAATGAGCTTCAGATTTTTCAAATATCGCCGTTACACCTTTCACTTCCATGTCTCCACTTGTTCCACTATAGTTGGCAATATATGATGGTTCATGAACAGAATTCAATGCAGTTTTGCACCGACAATGTTTCGAAAACACTTCAAAGTCAATAACTTTTCCAGTATCGACACTCGTAGCTGTAACAATGCCATTGAGGGACTGGTATCCTCTTTTCTGCCATGAACCATCTAAAGCAACAGCAATGTCTCGTCGACCTTCTATTCGTGTTGCCTCTTCAACAGAATTTCTCATTGATTTTTCACAGGTAAATTTAGAAGAGTCGAACAACAATTCTGTATAAGTACGGAATTTTTCAGGTGGAGATGGCAAGTTCATAAGTCCACAGAATGTTTCTGCAGTTGAACGATCTCTTCCAATAGATCTGAAAGCAAATACCAATCTGATATTTGAGTGAAAAAGTTTATTTTATTTTTCAATTTAGTTGACGTATGGAAACCATGTTTTTTTGTGCAAAAAACTACAACGAAGTTCCATATAATACACAATTACACAATTCCAACTCTTTTAGAAGCCTCCAATGAGATGGAATGGCCACAGTTTTCCAAACAGCAACGTTCAATAAAGTTTTATTCAATAAATTTAATTCTATTAAAACATTTTTTTCATTGCTTTCTTCCATATCTTCATGTAAACTGTTGTTTGAAATAAGTTTTCGTGTTGAAGCACTTTGAACAACAGTTTCTGTGCTGATGAGATAGCTGGAACATTTTTGAGGAATCATTTTTTTAAACACCCCCATTTTTGAGGTTTTTAAATACTTTTTTAGATCTCCCCATAATTTTGTCGTTAATAAAGTACTGATTAATAATTTAATGTAAAACGTAGATTTAAACAGAAAAAAATCTGGATAAATAAATTAGAATTCACAATTAGCAAGTTCAAGCAAAAATAATCCCATTTTACAACAAACCAAACGAAAAAAATAACTGTGCTGAATGGGGTCGATTCATCACTAGAGGGCGCTGCGATCGTGGCCATCATCACGTGATTAACAACGTGCTATCATGTAAACAAATAACAGCTAATGGTATAACACTTGTGATTGCACGCTAACTTTCAAATTTGTAAACATTATTATTTTATATTCTTTAAATTCTTTTCAGTACAAAAAAAAAAATTTCAATATATTTTCTACTATTTTAGTTTAAGAAAAAGGACTAAATATATGTAGTTTTAATTTATAGTATTAGATTTAAGTTTAGTTTATACTTCCATCCTTTGGCTTCGAATTTTTGTATACTTATAGGCTTAGTAATAATTTTTTATAAGTGCCCGCCACATTATGATTTAAATAATTCTACAGCGCTCTATTGAACAAATTGCTTCTGGAATTGGGAGAAATCTATTACTGTCACACATTATGTTGTAAGCGAATTTTTCCGAGTAAAATGCGTGCAGCTGTTAATAGGGAGTGGCTCGCCAAAACAAAGAAATGTTTTGACTATCGAGCCAGAATGATTAGTTAATACTTCGGCTGTAGTGTGTGAATATAGGAAGAGATACTGCTAATGAGTAGGATCGACATAACAATAAAATTTTTACATTCTAAAATGTGTCTTCAGAGCAGATGGATACATACATTCGTTTGGAAAGGTATTTATTAATAAATTTGTGACATTAATTGTATTCTTTTATACAGAAACTTCTTGTAATTATGAAAAAATAGCCTGTGAATTTCACTGTTATTTTCTAAAATTTATATTGTTTCCTTTTTGCTGTTCTTGAAAATCCATTTAGTATTATTGTTTGGATATCCAAGTTTTTAATTTTAATTGTTTAATTTTTGAAATTGTATGGAAATATTCGTTTGGTTTACATCTATTGGATAATTTATATGCAATTCAATAACTCATAAGAAATAATTTATAATAAAGAATAATTCAATAAAGTTAATCATTATTTCAAAAAATTATGTATTAATATGATTCCTTTCTTTAACTTAATAGTGTAAGAGTATTTTCTTTTTTAAACTTTGAAGACAGTTTAAAGAGAAATTTCTAAAAAGAAATTTCAAACCTTTGTAAATGATAATTACTAAGTAAAGCCAGACAATCAAAGCTGGCTAATGTGTTATTTCATTACAGAATCATCATATATTTCAAAAGATCTTACTATGTCTTTGGAATTTTTATAGAACAGTTGTTTAAAAAATTAGTATACAATAACAATGTTTCAATTTTATGTATCCATATTAATGCAAATAAAGATTGAAACTGACAAAAAAAATTCTCTTTTGGAATACATCTTAGAAAAAATACTCTTCACATGAGTACATAATGAAGTAATGTCACCGATAGTCTTTCAATAGAATATGAAAAATGCATTTTTTAAATTGCAATGAATTTCTTTGTTAAAAAAATAAAATTTTCACATGCTTCACTTGTATTATAATCATGTAATATTAAAATTAAATGTTGATAAATGATGCATGTTAAATAATTGTAATTACTAAAATAAACTTGCTAACAAAAATTTTGTATGCTCCTATATGTAAAAATTTTCACGAAAATAATTTAGCATGTTTCAAACAATTTCTAAAATTTTTCCCATATTTTAATATAATTCATTTTTTTTCCAAGGAGACAATAATTTATAAAAAAAAAATTCAAACATTTGTAGGTGATAATTACTAAGACTAAAATTGCTAAATATTAGTATTTTATAACATATTTTTAAAAACTTCACAATGTATTGGTATAAATCATACTATTTTAAGGCCTCACAATGCCCTAAATATTTAAAAAAACAATTTTTTGACACTTTCTTGTAGCCCATACCATTGAGAAGCGTGCCACCAAATTATATTATTAAAGATTAAAATCATTATTAAACATCAACAAGTTACCAAAGTTTATCATGAATAAAGGGAGTTCCATTCTAATCAAAATAAGTTTCTACTACTTATAAGCAAGATAATTAACTAATTATATCATTAGTTTACAAGGAAAATCCTAAATTTCAAGAAACTTTTCAGTTTTCCAAATTATTCTTGAGCAAAATATTAAATTACTTCAAAGTTTTTTAAAGAAATGCTAAATCAGTACTCATACCATTCCAAAATTAGGAACTTTATGTATTAAACTGCCAAATAATTTTGCCAAGCAAAAACACATCAAGAACTTAAAAAATTGTTATTATTATTACTGTGTTCAAACATGAGCAGGAACAGCTCCAGTTATTGGCTGTATAATGCAACAACATCCCACAGAATCAAATGTCTATACATAAAAGCCAGATTTGGTTTCATGATCCTAATTCTCAATAAATATATAATTGATCCAAGTACTCTTCTTGGGTCAATATTTGTAAGTAACTCAATGCGAAAAATTTATTCAGGACTTATAAGCAGGATAATATCAATATTCATGAGTCTTTTAGACTTTTATTTTTGTGTAAAAATAAATCGATATAAAGCACAAAATCTAATCAATAATGATAAATCTTCTACAAATTGTGCAAATACCTATAAATGCTTATTTGTAATACATAGTAAAAAAAATTGTACAAGTGTGTGATAGGTTTATACCACAGTCAAACTCTGAAAAACAAATGTTTGTGCTAATACATACCACACAAATATATTACAATTATTCAATGATTTATTTATTTTGGTAAAAGAATTAGGGATTCAAAATATGACTTTTTTATTTTGATCATGTAAGAGTGAGCAGGACTTTTATATTCCATAAATGGACATAAAACATATTCTATTATACACAGATTTTAATTAAAAAATTTTAATTCCTTAATTTATTACATTTGGAAATCAATTGTCGATCAATCATATCTTTTACCTAAAATAGCACAGCGAGTAAGGACTTTCAAAATGTTGCATAATTTTTTTACATGTAATTTTACAAATGGTAAATGATAATTTTGACTTCTAATGCTTAAAACTTGATTAATCATCAAGTATAAACATTAAAGAAGCTGTAGTAAATTAAAATATTTTTCCATTTCTATAGTGAATGGTTCTCAAAAATGTTTCTTTTTCCCTGTAATATTCTAAAATTATTAAAACAACAAGTTTTTTGATTTATATGTATATATACCTGTTTTTGATACAACATGTATGGTTACATATCAGATTTTGCATCCTAATTTTTTAGATAATTAAATACTGAAGTATCTCTGTTAACTACTGTGAAGATGTGTAAAATTTAGATTAACTAAACATATGTTCTATTGTGTGTGTGTGTTGGACACACCTGTCCTTAATTTTACCAAAAACATATCAATCAGTTGCAAAATATTATTTTGGGGGGACATTAAGGTATTTTCAATATTTAAAACATTGAATACACTAAAAAATCTCTTGCAATGAAAACCCTCTGTTAAGGTTTTCATATGCAAATCACTTAATGTTATTTGCAATGCATTTATTTTTCTGTACAATATTCTTCTGCTTCTATTCTGTTTTGTGAAAGGCAAGCTTATCTAGGAAGGAATGGAAAGTGCTGGGACTTAATCAGAATGTAACGTTTGCTATCCCTGTATTAAAGAATTTTCTAAATTTTTTTTTACATAATTATGCATGTATATGTAACTACTCATGAATTTTAAAGCTTATAAAAATGTAAAATAAAAATAATGTGAAATTTAAAATGTCAGTTGTAGTATAGTAAAATTGATAATTAGAAATTTTCTTTATCATAATTGTTTTTTTAATATTAGGAAAAGTTAATGCAATCAGTATTTAAGAATATAGATAGATACTTGCTTCTCAATTTCTATATGATCTAGCTCTTCAGTATCGAACTGATTTATTTCCTGATTTCTGGAAAAAATAGTGGAATATGAATCTCACAAATTATTAAAATATATTTTATGTTCTTCACCATACAGCATTATACATTTATGGTTGCATAATTTTTTAAAGTACAATGAATTTCATTAATTTACTTGTATTTGTAAGTGTATTGTTCTGAAAATTACAAACAATGACTTTGCTGAGCCAGTTCAGTTTCAAAATCTTATCTATTATGCTTGTTAAATTAGTGAAAATAGTTATATAAAGAGAAAAAAAAATGTAGGTGAGTTCAACTGCATACTTATTCATCAGTTAGAAAATCAGAACAGGTCCCAGAAGTAGAACCCTGGTTTGTTTTTTCGTGTCTGCAAAATTGAAATGCTTTGAAAGTCGACACATTTATCAACATACAGTACAATAAAATTTCAAATGACTGCAACATAGAAAATGCATAGATATATATTAACATTACATACACAGTTAGGAAATAAAATGAACAAAGTTATGATGATATTTCTATAAATTAAAAAGTATTTTGTATTGCTACTAAATGGATGGCAAAAATTTAAGAGTGAGATTTTTATTCCAATAAAATTTAACAGAACAAATTTCTTTATTAAGACAGTTCAGTTTCAAATTTTTGTCTGTAGTGCTTGTAAAAGTGTCGAAAATAATCTTAAAATAACAAAAACAAGTATTATAAAAAAATAAGTCAATTTCTTCTTAGGTAAGAAAAATTTTATTTTAGTTACTTTTTATCAAATAATTATAGTTAATATAAATATGTGTATACATATAGAAGAATCACAACATTAAGTAACAATTAATTTTTATTAATTATCATTAAAGTATTGCATTGCTATCCAAAAACAAAATGTTTAAAATTTCAGTTCAACTGAATGTTTTAAAATGTGAGAAAAAAACCTTTTTAATTTTGGACACAAGTCGCCAAAATGGTCACTATGTCACCAAAAATGATGCCAACATGGATGTATTTATAATTATTAGAATAATTAGTTTTAATCAATTAATTTTTATTAATTAAATTCTGTATTGTCAACCAAAATAATCATGCATATAAAATTTTAGCTCAATCGAGGCTTTAAAATGTATTTTACTAACGATTGAAAATTTGAACAAACATAAATAAATATGAGAAAGTGTGAACTAATAGTAGGAATTGAAAAAAAAACGTAGGTAATCAACTACATACTTAACAAATACAGAGCATTCAGAATAGATCACAGAAGTGGTACCCTGATCTGTGTATGTTTGCAAAATTAAAATTCTTCGAATTCGAAATGCTCAGAAAATATTTCAGACTCTTTTTAAAACT